>DWDX01002390.1:0-15364 GCA_018245675.1 Agara michaeli
CACCCCCTTAAGGGTTGAATTTCATAAAATCCCGTCTTAGTGAGCACTTACGTCCTTAAAAGAACCCGCATGCAAAAATTGAAACTCCTAGCACTTGTAGTTTCTGAGATTTCGTGATGAATGAGTGACCTCTCGCTTTTATATATATAGAAGAAGATAAGTATACAGTCACGTCCTTCAGAAAAAAGAAAATTCACTGTTTAATATTGTTATTTATTTTCATAAACAGAATGCATCTACATCGTCCATTCGGTCTGGTATTATGCGGCCGAGCAGAGTAGTCAAGTGTCGCCAAACTTTAATCACTCAACTTGGCGAATATTTGCAAGCCACGGCGTTCAGTTCGCGCTGACACTTGTGATAAATGAACCACTCAATAAACTTCGATGGAACTAAATTAATAACTGTATACATATATGCCATTTTTATAGCCTCCTTTTATTTACTATTGACAGGCAGTTCGTAGATCATGTGTCTATATTATAAACAGGGATAAAAATCTTATAAGGATTTTTGTGTATTTATATGGCAGATCGGGGCAAATGCTAGCTTATCTTACAATTTAAAAAAAATTTCCATTGTATTAGCTTTACCTACTGTTCAGGACCATTCATCAAGTTCATTTTTGAAGATTTTAAATGAAAGTGGCGTCGACAACTTCAGCTACTCTACAATACCATTAGAATACACAATCTTTCATAAGTTTTGAATTGGTGTGAGAAGAGCTTCAAGTACCGAAACGTATATAGGTATAAATGGACTAAGTTCGGGAAAAGAATTCTCCAAGTTTGCTGGTAAGATATACAAATTAATGTTCATGGTATGTTAAAAGAGCTTATCTATTTCAATTAAAAAAAGGACCTTGGTTCGTTTGTGCACGTGATGATAATACGGCAAGTTCCAAGGAAAATATACATAATAACATTGTAGTTGTAGTTGCCACCGCAGATTTTACGTAAGAATCTAACTTGTACGATTCCAACTTTGAGAGATACTACGATGTTACAAAATAGGCCACATTCTTCTAGGTTCAAACATCGTTCACTGTTGCAATACCTGCCTACATTTTGCACTCATCTATGCGAACGTGTATGGCGAAACTGAAAATCACATCAATCACAATAAAGTGAGACATTTCTGTATATAAACCATATACTATATTACAACTATACCTAAGTGGGTATTCAAAGTACATAGGTACTGAAATTGAAAAAGGAAATTCGGTGGGTACAGTTATTTTGTATCTAACATTTATAATAAAGCCGGAGAAAAGAGTGAAAAAATCTCTCAATCGTATCTTGAAACAATTACCTACATGGTCATCTGATTTCAAACTAGGTTGTTAAACTACATTATCTATATAAATAGTTATGTCAATAAATGATACACGAAACATATACACATGCTCACCATAACAAATTATACATTATCTTGGGCCGGAATCGACCCCACAGCCCGATTCCCAAAGCAGTCTCGCTGACCACGGGAACTGTCTTACAAAATATCTGAGTGCTTACTTAAATTCAAGTCTGATTGTAGGATTATTATACAATAAAACATGCCGTGCGTTCAAATACATACGTGATCTCTCAATCTTCAAACAAGTATGCCTATAGAAAGTCAGTCCACTAAATTACTTGAGGTACGGATTAGAGAAGCCATTTGTAGAAAGTTCTTAAATCGCAATTAATCGCCGATAAGGTTCAGCGATTGTTATGAAACCAACAACACCGGCTGCCTGGTGTAGACGCGGCGATGCTCAGTGATGCTCTTAACATTTCATTGCTACTTACCAATAAACACGCTTCTTCAAAATCCATCAGCAACTACCGATGGATAACAAAACCGTATTATTAGAATTTAGAGCGTCCTCAAATATGTTATATTATTGATCAAAACCTAAAAAATGTTTTTTAGTTCGCCGTTAAAGTTGGTAAAGGTTAACAAGTGACGATCACTAATCTCCAGAGCACAGAGCTGACTATAATCGTTGGGAGGAGGGGGGAGGTGAGACAGTTGACCCCTAGAAAGTCCGGGTAAAGAGGCCCGAAATCCTCTCCTTGCGGCGACACCACGTCGCGGAATTCAACCAACGGAGACGACAAAAGCACTTTCACTCCTAAGTGTTCATGCCCTTCTGGTACCCGTTAACGTAATCTCAATACACAATTACCATAAAAATGTTAACACGGTACACAAGAAAATATCCTTATCGAAAACTGATAGAACCATGTCACATTGGGGAGTTCATGAAATTTATCGTATAAGTTCCTTAATATACGTTTTCATAAATTTCGAAAATGCTGTTAGTAATACGGTCAGTACCAATACGTTTTAAGGTATTTATTAGTTATGGCTCTAAACAACTCTAGAAGCTACATTTGCTTTTCGTTTTTTTTCAAACAAGCGCATTATGGCACAATAAACTGCTTATGGAATAATTAATCTATTTGATAACATATTTCTTCAATCTTATATTTGCTAAGCGTGTGCAGTTACCGCCCTATGGTAATATGAATTGATGGAGATATAAATTACTGACTCAAACTAATTTAAGGGTATACGACAACATTTCACGACTGTTAAGGGCAGGATCTGAAAAACGTACCTTCCAAAGCCCCATAACGCTATTTGTGACTAAGATTTTGTTGATAAAAAAAACTGCTATCTACGGCCGCGCCTATATCAAATAGTCATATGTAGATATGTATAAGTAGGTATAGATAGATAGCAATGTAGGTAACCTACTCGGTAGAGGAAAGTTCAAAATTCGGCCGAACGAAATGTCCATCCATTTTCATGCCCCATTTTCGGGAATTTCAAAGAGAGATTCTATTTCAACGCAACCCTCACTTATTCTTTACGTGCATACTTTGAAGCAAAATTTTGTGAATTTAATACCAAGAGTAACTTATCCTCCAAATTTATTCGAAATT
The DNA here is from genome assembly GCA_018245675.1 of Agara michaeli. Classification (NCBI taxonomy): domain Eukaryota; kingdom Metazoa; phylum Arthropoda; class Insecta; order Lepidoptera; family Hesperiidae; genus Agara; species Agara michaeli. The sequence goes on from DWDX01002390.1 coordinate 2,937, forward strand.
TTTAATTTTAGGTGTCGTTAGTCCGCCATATAAAATGATGGAAAAGCTAGTCAATTGGTACATTTTCACGAATTATAATCGGAAAATGACATGTGTTGATGTGGAGTGACTTGGTGATCAGTCTATAATTTTATTAAAGGTCACTTACATAAATATGTTTAGCTTAAACTAAACTTATATACCGTGCTATGACACAAAATACTTGTAATGTCTAATGAAAATACATTTCAATAGTATTTGAAGAAAAATATGTTGTGTCATTTGTATTTTGAAATTATTTGCCTCAGATTTCGTACTGTGATAGGTAAGTACTAACTGGTACATTTCATGTTATATTATAGTGATATATTAAATATCATGCCATTACTAAATCATTATAAACAGAACTAGTATGAAGTCAACCACGATTACATCACGAATAGCTTTGTGCGCACAATACTCGTAAATGTATATATGTATACTGACTTGATATTAACCTACAAATATTTCATATCATCTTGATTAATTAACGATATTGCAAGTTACGTATAAGTACTAGCGAACACAAAAAGACGGTGCTCTTTAAATGTATAACAATCCTTATAATTACATAAGTAACTGTTATATTGCATGATTTTCTTGTTAGTGGTCGTCCTTAAGAGCAACGAGGAGGGACTCGGCATGAAAATCTTGCATATGTTTTAGACAATATAAGCATACATGTAACATCTTTCGATTGAATATATAAATTTAAAAAAAATATATTATATAACTAAAGTTAGGGCGGACTTTAGACGCAGTTGAGCTTATATAAGTATACACGATCAGGTCAAACCGACATTATGCAAACTACATGCCCGTCACGAAGGTACAACAGCACTGCGCAATAAAGTGAAACTTTACCAAACTAGCAATAAACGTAAGCATAACGATGTATCATCACGCCAAGAACATACCCAACGTTACCGAAAACGCTTGTACAATGTTTGTTCAGAGCAGTTCTCCTTAAGTCGATAACGATAACCGTTTTCAAACTTCTGCGAAGCATCTGGATTTGTACTGACCCCACAATAAACACTCAAGAAATTTCTCGTTCAAAACCATCGCACCAATAGAACCACGCCGCACCCATTAGTATTTTTATTGCACTCACATATCCGAGGGTGGAGACTAAGGTCTCGCAATATATTATAATAATAAGCAATATCCCCCCTACTCATTAAAAGGACTTGGACTTAGTACGTGATATATTGATTCATTTTTTCCAAAAATCTAATGGTAATATTATATTTATTATTATGTATATTAGTTTTCCTCGTAAGTTATATCTACTCCGAAGATTAGCCTAATGCTTCGCGATGGACTAAATCTTCATGTCGGAGTCTAAGGATTTGGCACGCACAGTTCATTTGGTTTAGTGCCAAACGCAAGGGCAACGACATTCACTACTTCTTCAGTGCTTAAGTTACAAAAAAACTTGTTAATAATAATAATTGCAGATAGTTTTCATATACACTGATCAAAGGTAATTTAAAAACATCAGTAGGAGCATTTTGCTGGTTAAGACTACTATTATTTCATAACTTGTTAAATTGAATAAAAATCATTCTTCCAGTTCCAAAACAAATGTAAAACCACTGTATGAAAGAATAATGGATGCGTTCGTGAATAAACAACAAAAACATTATATTTTAGTATTAATCACTAGTTGTTAAAGACTAAAGGCAATAAATATGAATACTTAGCTTAGTAAACTAGCTAGATTTACAAATAAATTAAGTTTGACGGTTTCCTAAGAATGGGGCGCAATATAGCTCCGACATTGTCCGTTTCAGCCGGCACCCTAAACATTGAGGGACATTTTGGCACGCAATACTCACTGTGTTATGTTTTAGACGCAATTTTAACATTTACTTACTAACAATTGTCTTAATTATATTAAGCTGTTATTATGGTAGGTACTAAATACTAATTAACAGATTTTTGTCTTTAAAAACAAAACATATTTATATTGAATAAATTAAGCATATTTTTAATAAGTGTGTATACTTACTCTCGTATTGAAATGCAGTATTGTTTAAATAATGGTTATTGAAATTAATAACATTTGATTATCGTAACTGCACTTAAAAGCGGCCATAGGCATTGATTGAAAATAAATGGCGTTGACACAATAGGAGCCGTCAACCCGTCCTCAGAAATCTAGGCGGTAAGTAGGTCATCACAACGTGCCAATAATTATGTATTACTCTTACCCAGTCCTTCTAAAACGATATTACGTCGCACTTGTTTGTGGCAGCAACAGTTACGCTTTACGTTACACTGACGCAATGTCACGGTCACCGATTTAAACGTTTACACCCGTCCCATGGTTAATATGTGGTAAAAGCGTTTTAATTATAGAAATGTTGATATAATTTATAAAAGCGGCTGTGTATCGATTGAGCGGCGCGCGGCCGCGCGCTCCACCACGGAATGAACGCCACCCCGTGTGCGCGCGTTTTCCTCGATTTCCCGCCACTGACAATCTCGGCCCAGGGGTGGTTCGAGTCTCGTTCCGCGTTCCGCTGCGCTGAACACTTACTTACATTGCGTGTTAAATGATAGTACAGCATTAGGTTACACCACTTACGTCGACAAAACTACTCTTGTACACTCCGATTTTCTTACCTGCAATCGCAGTTCAGTTATACAAAACCAATTTCAAAGTTAAAATAGAAACGTTCTCTATACCATATTTTCAAAATCTTCACTTAAACTTTACCATTTCCCCGTTTGTTATTCAATTTCAACTCTACAAGTAGTTTCGAAGAAGTATTCTAAAGTTTACCACTTACCTACTCGAACTGGAAAATTTAAAAGTAGCGCGTAGGAAAAGATTTAAAAAATAAGCAAAAACATAAATCGCCTTGGTTTATTGTACGGTGTCTGAAGTGGTTTAATCTGATAACCAAACCATTATATCCTAAATTATTATTATATTTTTTTTAGCTTAATAACAGAAGGAACGGAAAAATTATAGCACCACGGAGTCTGGTCCACTGGGACACGAGAATTCTAAGTAATATTTATTAGAGTGTACTACGTTAAGTATAATTTATTTACTGTTAAAAGATATGTCTAATCACAAGTAGATATCTATACTTACGTACTTACATATATGAAACACATTTCATGTAATCATTCATTCATATCACAATATAAGTCAAATACTCAAAGCCAATGAAATTTAATTAAAGAAGAAAGCATAGACCTGTCTATATAGGTATATACGTTACAATCTGAACTTAACCGACAAGGGTCGACCCTTAAAGTTGGGGTTGGTTAGGGATTGGGGTGCATGCCTACCCCCGCCCTAGCATAACCGACGTGTTTTCACAATATCGCACTAAGAACACTCAACTGATATAATCACGTAACGAAAGCACCTTTAATTTACTTGAGATAAACATAGTTCCTGAACTTTTCTAACACTAAGTACCTAACTTAGTCAAGACATATAATTATTTTATTATGTTTACCTTTTTTACGATTTCTGCTTGGTTGTTATAGCACATATCATAAAGAATATCTTGAAACTGACGATGAATGGTATTAAAATAAGAGCTGACTCGTAAAATCTTAAATCTTCAGAAGGACTGGTGATACGTGAAGATGTAGCATCTAATGAAAATTAAAAAGTTTTAACACATAAAACATTTAACACAAAATAAAAGATTTATTACAAGAGTACACTAACACAATGTTAAATATAGAAGATAGATAGATGAGGAATTGGATTCTATTAAATGTATTTAGTCAACTTCTCATCCATCGTGGATCATTAAAGTGAGTTACACTTTCCACTTGTAAACCACTTCTACGAATCGAACAAAGTACTAACTACTTAAAAAACATCTACGAAAGTTGCTTTGTCAAAACTTTTAAGTGCAGTTTTTTACAATTGGTTATATTTCATTTATAAATAACAACAGAATTATTTAATAATTAAAAAGTCATTTGTGTTCAAATTTAGTTTCTGAAATAAAAAAAAAAAATTGTATAATGGGTACTTACCAATATTACATAATTCTATATAAATTTACATAACTCTGAATATTCTCGATCGTTTTATCTGGAGATAATATCATTGAAAGAAATTACGTCAACAAAATTCCGTTGAGTTAATTTTATATTTAAAAAAATGAAGAGAGTGGTGAGTATAGAAAGAGCACGTCAGGTTTGCAAGGGTAGAGATATTTGGTATTCGGTGCTTTCTGTCTATCCTTTTAGAAACCCGACATGTGTAGTAGGTAGTAATAATAATAAATAATGCTGATAAAATTAACGCACCATGGCGAATATTTTGACTATTTGTCATAAGAAACAAGTATGTTGTTAAAAAAAGGCATATTGAAGCAAACGGAAAATTATTGAAAGTATGGTTTCTAAATATTTTATTAAAGAGTAATATCATCAATAATAGTATTCTGTATTATATTGTTTTAAATAACATTGTTATTAGTAAGGAAGACAAAAGTTAACATTAATTTTATCCGCCTTATCGTGACCTGCTAGTAACTTTACACCAAACGCTGTTGCTCGAGGAGTTTCTAAGGCACTTTGCAGCTCTTGGCAACTTGAGAACGAAAAAGAATACTACTTGATTCAATATTATAATAATATTGTGTCGTAATATTATACACGCCACTTCTCCATGTATAAAAAAAAGCCTTTCTCTGTGCATAGTTTTTATATTATATTACACTCTCAGACCCCGGCAGACGTGAACTACGTCCTTGTGTTTTATGTTAAATAACGATTGAATAACTCAATTATTATTATGTGAAGTTATCAGTGGATAACATAAATCAATGAGGTAATAATAAATTAATAATTCATTAATGGACTATGTGTAGTTTAATTTATTTATTCATACGAAGCTGTCGATAATTTCAAAACATTTGATATAAATATCGATATTTTCATCTACTTGCAACCCTAGCTGTAGCTGTGTGGCTACTGGCTATTATCCAGGGGCGGACAGGGCGGAACACCATATAATAATAATAATAAAATCATTTATATGCATGTTTCAAAATTTATTGCAATCCGGTTTTCATTATACAGGTCGGAGAATAAAGTATATAGTGAAATCGTAACAGTTTTTATATCAATATCATCGTCTAGTTTGGAATACCTATACTAGTAAATTTATACAAATTATATCCACAACATTAGCACAGTGGATACAATATTCTAATAATATAGATTATAAATTGATTTATTTTCTGAATTTAAGCGTCAAATGTCTATGGACTAATTTCAAATGTGTGTAAACCATAAACAATAACCCGTTTGAATGATACGATATTACAACGGTTTTAGTATGTCAATAGTTTGCAGATGCACTTATACAAAGAGTAAAGTAATACACTGTAGATCTTATATCTTTCAGTAAATGCTAAAGAAACATTAAAGAAAAAGCATTAGCGGATAGTTCTAAAGTGACCAAAATCATGCAAGTTGATTCAAAAGAAGTGATAGAACTTGAAACAAAAATTGTCAATCATGAAGCCTACGGAAAACCGTAAATATCGTTGTGTGTCTGGTTTGTTAAATAAATACTTCGTGCGATTTTTTATTACTTATAACAAACATTTCAGATACAAGTGGTCGCCTCGAGACTTCGAACTAGGGTCGGCTCTTGGACAAGGTAAATTTGGTCACGTACATGTCGCTAAAGAGAAGAAAACTGGGTATCTAGTGGCCATAAAAACGCTATTCAAATCTCAGGTTACTAAATCGAGATGCGAACGGCAGGTCATGAGAGAGATAGAGATTCAGTCACACTTAAAGTAAGTCCTGATGACTTCATAATTACAATTATTGTGATTGTTAACATTCTCTGAGGTACTAATAGACTATAGCTAGCTCTACCTTTAATTACTTATTTCGAATCTTACAAAATTTAATTACAAACAGACATCCCAATGTACTGCGGCTGCTGACATGGTTTCATGATGAAAGACGAATTTATATGGTGGTTGAGTTTGCTGCAGGCGGAGAACTGTACAAACATCTCACAAACTCACCTAAGGGACGCTTTCCTGAGCCCAAAGCTGCAAGATATATTTATCAGGTATTGAGCTCTTTATGCATTATGTAAAACCTTAAGGTTGTGTTGATTTTGATTGTATTTCATAATTGCTTAAAAGAACTAACGAGGAACAGTGTGGCTATGATCTTTACCTTTTTTGTTTTTTTTATTAGTAAATACCATTTTCATAAAATGTTGCGTATTACAGAATAGTAAATATAAGCAGTACAATCATCCTCAGAATGCAAATAAAAATAAATAAGATTTATTATGTTACAGGTTGTGGATGCCGTTGAATACTGCCATCAACACCATGTTATACACAGGGATATAAAACCGGAGAACATCCTGGTTGCATTCAATGGAGATCTAAAACTCGCTGACTTTGGCTGGTCTGTGCATGCCCCATCAGAAAGGTATGCTAGTAATTATCATTTATAGTAATATCTTGGGTCAGCTCACACACACCAATCTGCAATTGGCTGATAGACTATGTATATAAATTTCTAAATATAGCTATTTCAAAATTTACATTTACTAACATATGATGTATAATAGGGACAGTTAAAAAACCTTACACAGTCAATGTAACATCCAGACACAACAAATACTAATTGTATTTGTTGTTCCACATATATTTGTCCGGAATTGAACCCACATGCTCCGACTCAGCGGTGTTGTTAGTTAACTGCTGTAACCTGAAAACCTTGACCAAAGAACAGTTATTCCAAGCAATATTGTAATGTTTTTTTTGTATTACAATACCTTCTCAGGATTGCCTGCAAGCCTTTTATGGCCATTGATCTAATGCAGTTCCTTTATGTTCTTTAAAAAAATATAAGATTTGTAACTAACGTCTCTCTTTGTATGAGAAACATATGGACATAGTTTCAGTCATGCCTACGTCATATATTTCGCAAAATGAATGAAGCGTTGTCTAAATTGTATAAACATTTATGTGCTAAGAATTAATAATACGTATCAAGTCATGTAATTTATCAAGATGTCACATTTTCTAGGAGAAAAACTATGTGCGGTACTCTCGATTATCTTCCACCGGAGATGATAAAACGAGAAGTGTACGATGTATCAGTCGACCATTGGTGCATTGGAGTACTGCTTTACGAGTTCTTGGTCGGCAAACCTCCATTTGAGAGTGAGGGGCAAGATAAAACTTATGCAAAAATCCTGGCTTTAGACATAACATATCCTGAATATGTGCCAGAAGGAGCCAAAGATCTGATTTCAAAGGTGAGCTGTATTAAAATAATTGCACTGTAAGTTAGGTCTTGTCTGCCCTTAATTTCAAGAATAGCAAAACGTCTGTGCCCATTGAATACTAATGAAACAATTTTTGAATTAACACCTATAATTGTTAACTGAACTCATATAGACTTAACTGTCCTAATCCTACCGTTCTATTAGAAGTTGCAGAAGTGCATTGTTACACCCACTTGTGACTGGTGCTTGCATAATTATCAATCTCTACACATAGGAAAAAGTACAATCTTGAACTAGTTTCAAAACATGTAGACCTATAAATAAGTGATACAAAACAACAGGCAATACCATATTTCCAAAGTGGATGATTTAGCAAAATTGATTCACATACTTTCATACCAAGGTGTTCTTTGGTGTCTTCAAAACAATATGTGTTGCTGTGTTGCTATTCAAGATACGAATAACTTAAACATGAGTCGTAATATTACATTTGTGTGCAATGTATGTATGTACAATGCTTATAGTTGTCAATCACTACAATACCTCTATTACTATTTCAGCTTCTACGGCATTCAAGCAAAGAAAGATTGTCACTAGATGCTGTAAAGAAACATTATTGGGTTCAAAAATTTCAAAACAATGATTCTTAGTTTGATCAGTTATTTAATCATTAATGTTATATTATCATGTTAGAATCAAGAAACAAACAAATATGCCGCCTGTTTTAAAAAACAAATATTTTACATCACAAAGTGTAGCCATATTCTCTGATCCATTTAAGGCCTGTTTTGCTGTCTCCGGCCGGCTTATACTCGAGACCGATCCAATCGGTGTAGCCACTATTCTCTATGTGTTTAAGTATATACATATAATTGATTTCTCCTGGTGTATCCGGCTCATTTCGGTTTGGCACTTGAGCGATCTATAAAAGTAGGATTGATTGAAATTAAATTGATTGCCAGGTTAAATCCAAGGGCTTGATGTATATACATGAAAACTGTCTCTAGTATTGGGACTTTGACCAGAACAATGATTGAAATGAAAAGGCAATCATTAAAACATATTAAATTCATGAGAGTGACACTTATAAAAACATACATATTATACATACTTATTGAAGATTTTTTTAAACACAACTAAATGAGATAAAAAATGTGTAGAGTAAGTTTCACTCATTCTAACGACTGCATTTGTAAAGTCAACATTTTATCCTAAATATCTTTGTTCATTACCTGTATATGACCAACATAAGGCATAAGATTTTTAATATTGTGAGACAAATCTCCACATATATGTTGCAGGTGGAACACGTCCAGTTGTAATTTCAAATGTGCACTGTCGATTCTTTTTATTATGTCCACCGCTGAAAAATAGTGATACATGAAAGAATTAGGTAAACTTTATTGATAATATATTTTATTATAAGTTATTAGCGTGTTTTATTCTAGTCTTAATACACAAGCACTCACTCGGGTCTGGATGAGCAGCGATAAAGATGGATTGCTAACCTATTTGTCAATAACATGATAAAATACATTCAAGGTTTCATATCAATATCTACTTAAACTAAACTATTGCACTCCCCATATTGACTGTCAGGGGTCAATGATTAATGCTATAACCACAAGTTGTTATAATTCGTTAAAAAAACACTAATTGCTTGTTTGTCTTGGCTCACTGATTGTGGTAATGTGAAAAAACCCATTTTCAATGCAATATTACAATCAGGTGTTCTTTGTATAAAAGTATTGTGTGGTGAAATAAACTTACCTTTGCCAAAATCACTGAGGAAATATTTGGGAACAGAATGTTGATTGATGGGCTCAATGACTCCGATTAAATTCTCATTTTTCAGTATGTTGGCTGCATATGTAAGGTTGCTTTCATAAGTCTCCCAGTTCTGTGTAGTAACCGTGTCCAGCTTACCAGCCATGATGTGAATTTTTCGAGCGCCCACTGCTTTTGCATAGTCGATGGTAACAAGCAAGTTATCTTTGAATTCATTCTCTTTGCCGGGTACTGCTGTTACACCTAACTCTCCTTTACTCAAATCTCCTATGATATAAATGAAATGAATGTGAGATTTTTAAATTTTATAAACAAACTAAATTTTCTATGACAAGTTAAAAATAAAATTTACCAGTCCTCAAATTAATCAAAACTTGTTCTAGCCCAGATTTTTCTTTCGCGTCTTTTACTTGATCCAAAGTGTGACCAAATGGGAATCCACTTTCTACAGCCTTAAAACCAGCACTTTTAGCCAATGCATATCGTTCTAAAATAGAAGAACCCTCCGTAAACATGAAAGAAAGATTCGCGCAAAATTTCATTTTCTATTCTGTTTCGTATCTACTACTGCCCAAATATATAGTCGTATTTCTGGCTAAAGTTACAAATAACGAAAAACCTACAATCGCTTCTACTTGCTAGAAAGCACTATGTTAAAATAACCTTTGCAATGCATATTGTAAACAATAACCACTTGATAAGTTATCAATGGCATTGTTGATAACACATGTCAAAAAAACCACAGATAAGTTAAAAATATTAAACGACAAATTCAATAAGTTAGACAAAATCAGAATAAATGAAATCATCGAATGTTATCATAAAACTTAAATCATTTTTTCTTATGTTTTAAGTATGAAAATATATTCATGTTATTATCTAAGCCACGTCTGATTTAGTATGACATTTAAACTGCAATCCAGACTAATATAATAGTATTATTAGTGTTTTTCTTTTATGGTTGAGCTTTTTATAGGTATGAATAGTATTTTCGTTTACGAACATTTTAAATTTAAATTGTTAGCAATCGGAAGTCATTTTATTAGGTAACCATAGATAAAACATTAAAATATTATCTACTGTAAAATACTTACTTTATAAATTTTTATGAAAAACTATTAGTACCTATACGAAATATTTGTATACAATGCTAGCAGATCTTTTTTCGCTATGAAATGAAATTAGTATAATCTACAAATATATAAACATATATTTTGGGATCATGCTGAATACTGCTAGAATCACTCATCATCAACCTTTTTTATAATTTTACTAATGGACACAGATATTATCTCCTCGGAATACGAAGGCTTAAGAAGATAGTCTACCGTGTTAGCTACATGCGGATTAACGAACAGCCAATGCAATTGGGAACTTTATAGAGAATTATTCGACTAGGCTATTACAGCCTACTCCTTTTGATTGCTATCTAAAACTGAGTAGCGGTAAACTATACCTTGCCTTAACATTTCGTTACGTTATTTAAGAAAATAAAAACGCTAAAGCCCAACGTTGTGCGCTTTGTCTTTTACGCAAAGAAAAATAAAAACATAATTACCTACACCTTCCATACACGAAAATAAATTGCTGCTGTAACACCTCGCAAGTTTACTTATGCAGTAAAATGCTGCCAAAGGTAATTTGGGAAGATTAATTAGCAGTAACGTCAAAATAAAACTGCAAATTATAATAATTTATAATATAATAATCAATTTCAATGTAATTGGAAAAGATATATCACTATATTTTGCCCTGATTACAGCTTAAGATTATTAACACGTTAAGTAAATATCTTATATACGAATAAAGTTGGGAGTTCATGCGTTACAATTAAATTACAGGAATGATATACTTGGGAAAATTACAAACTGCTACGCAAATTGCTAAAATTAAACTTATGACTAAACAACATTTGATTACAGTGGGATTACATGACACGAAATGCAATTTACAAAATAACGATAACCATTAATTAAAGGTATATCAGCTGCGAAGCATAATGTTTACGTTTGAGTGTAACATATTACTGGTATACATTTGAAAATAATAAATAGAGACATAAACATAGATATATGATGTTTCAATTTCATCTTTAACTTTCTGTGACAAATGTTTATCTTTCTGTACGCGTTTCGCGTCCTCAAATCCCTTGAAACCATTAAATTCCGTAAATTATTCTACAGTATTATTCCATCAGGCGGAATCGCGGCCATACCCTAGCCTTACGCTAAGAACGATAAAAATAAGGAAAACAGGGGTTAATAGAACCTAATGAAATTGTGTTAAAGAGCATAATATTATATATTTCAATATTTGCAAGTAAATATGGTATTATATATATATTTTACACTTATATAACAATCTTCAGTGTGTAGGTATAATTTGGTATCATCTGAAACTTAAAGTAGGTATCTATAACTGGACCATACAATATATACTATTAGGATAATAGGACCAGTCAATTTTAATGCCTATTCGAATTTCGAATGCCATTGGATTTATTTTAGTATTATAAAGTTCAATTTGTCTTCACTTTTAAGCCAAATGTTCCACATCAGATTCTAGAATAGGTAAACGTTGAATGAATTTTCACTGTTTCATCATTTTATATTTAAATTATAATAAAAATGCGAGCGTTTGCATGTGCGTGCAGTCTTTATTAAAGGAGGTATTCATGGTTCATAATATTTATATAAATTATGATTTTTGATATTAACACAGCCATATTTTACTACGTTGTATAGTTACAACTAACTCTAGCATACGATGTAAATACAAAAATACTTAACTATGAAAATAATTTGTGAACAGTTCTTTCAAATGCAGAAAGAAGTGTGCATATTGAGCAGCCCGAGTCAGTACCCTGTAACACTTATTCAACCTAAATCGAATTCTGTCATGGCAACCTTTGATGGCATCATGCTATACAAACATAAAAATTCATATAGTGACAACATCCTCATATATACTCTTTGATGTAAACGGATAAAAAAAGCTTGGCGCGCAACTATGTAGTATACTGACCAGAAAAGTTAATGTGGCATGACACGTTGAAAAGCTTTGGCAAATTTCTGCGCGTTCAAAAGGTATTAAGATAATGATTCCTTACAGCAGAAATAAACAAATTACACTTTCATCACTAATCATAACAAACCGTAGACTCGATGTGTCTATTTACTTATAATATTTAAAAAAAACTATTCCACCCATTAACATGTGTATCGTAAAATAAATGACATTCGCTGAAACCATATTAGAATATACGAGTTAACGAATCATTTAATATGTTTATGAATATAAGCAATAATCATACGTAAAAAACTAACGCATTGCGTCATTTATATTTTCGTCAATGCGTAAC
>DWDX01002391.1:0-15362 GCA_018245675.1 Agara michaeli
GTCACATGAGCGAATGTACAGAGATTATGGTACATACAACCGTGTCAACGGTTTAATAGTTTTTTGAACGGCAAACGAAACATTCTACCGAATTTATTTTCATTTCATACTGAATTCGTAAATCATCAATAACTACATGTAAACGTCAACTTTCATTGGTAACTTAGTCTAACATTAATGAAGCAAGGATTTCGTTTCCGTGATTCTTCGTCCATAGAAATATACGTCAGGTTTGCAAGGACAGAGATGTTTGGCACTCCGTGCTATCTGCCTACCCCGTTAGGGACCTGGCGTGACGGTATGTTGTTGTTGTTGTTGTTGTAAAAATATATGTATTATGAGCAATTACGCATTGTTCGCACAAGGGTAGGACAAACTAGCAAAGTTCTTTCGCCTCTTCCATTTTCACCAAACTCGACACAGCCAGCAGTCTACTACGGATGCCTACTATTGACGTAGCCTTTCAATGATATAGTGTAAATGCACGCCATTAAATCATCAATAATTTGACTGACCTCGTGGTCGAGTCGTTAGAGAGCCTAACTGCAAAGCCGGAGGTCATGGATTCGATTTCCACACAGGACAAACGTTTTTTTTGTGATGAGCACATTTGTTTGTTCTGTGTTCGATCGTAATAAAAATATCCATATAATTATTATATCGCATGCACGTTTTATCAGCAGCTCGGTTACCAGAATATAGGCATTTAATTATCTAATTTCAAATCGGACAGCCGTGTGTGGAATTGTCCCAATTGTTAAGTAACAAAAATGAAAAATCTATTTGTAACTAGTAAGAAGCAGTAGCAGATGGACGCTTCAAATAGTATGTCTGCGAGAATATACACTCGCATGTTAGCGGAGCCGGTGCGGGCAGCTCGCGTGTAAGCCCAGGAGCGTTCATTAACTCGGCATGTTAAGCCGATGATCGCACAAGGAGCCGCTAACGCCCGCCAACCTGGACCTCGATCGAGAAACCCTATACGCGCGTAATATCTCGGTGATTGACGTCTTTTTGATGTGCTCCGTCGCTTATACTGGGTGTATACTCACTTGAGAGTGTTGCTTGCGTCTGAGCCGCGTTATGAATGGACGATTTGAGCTCACGAATATTCCGTGTAACGTTAATGTAACTCGATATAAATGTTATATTTAACGCTCAATGTATTGAATGTCGATATAACTTTCAACGGATTGAATCTGTTTAAGGTATGTAAATTGGGTAGGTGCGGTTGATTGAAGTAAATTAAAATGCACCGAAATTTTGTAAATATTTAAATGTTGTTTATCAGTGAAATGTAATGTAGCGTAAGTGTTTGCCCATATATTCATTTCTTTAAATATTATTTCGATCATTCGAGTTCTTTCAGATTTGATAGTGCATCAAATAATTGAGATTTGGTGAAACGCTAACGAGAACTAAAGTAAAATTGGTTACCGGCAAGTATTTTCATGAGTTAAAACAGTGAAATTTTAATACAAGCAACAAAAGAACCGAATAAAAGGAAAAATCTAATTGCACACCAATATAAAAATGTTTGGACGTTAACATTGTTATTCTTCACATTCTCGCCTTTGTTTCATGAGTGAGGCAAAAGTAGTGTTCATTTAGCATATTGCTAGAATTCGAATTTTTATTTCTCGGTCGCGCTTCCGGCAGCCGGTATAAATTTTGCACAATTTTGCATTCCGATTTCGCGTCTGCACTTACACGAACGAATTCAAAATGGCGTCATGTAAAACGTACATCGAATACTTGAGACTCGTTCTTTTCCCGCCTCCGAGTGTCGTTGGCGGCATTAAATCTTAATAAAACCCGTCATGCATCACGATGGCGCCCTTTGATTTCTCACTCGGCAAACCGCGTCTCCGCATATCAAAGAAAATCACAACTCTTTTCATTGCGCGCCGATAGAATGTTCACAAAAGCCACCTTAATTGATCCCCGCCCTTCCCGCGCGCCGGTTTTAAAAATCCAACCGGGCGGGCGATGTGCCACGGCACGGGAGGGACCTCGATACGGTGGACAGTATACCTTCAATTTACTAATACAAATAAGCGAGACTTTGGTCCTTCGCCCCCGGTCTAGCTACTGCGCTTTCAAAAGGAGGCGTCCATTGTGTTTCCACCCTCAATCGTGGTCTCGATTATCGAAAAGAAAACACTCATCTATATTTTAAATAATGATCAGGCGACTAGAGGTCGGGCGGGGGCGAACAATTGAGTGGAGTGATGGATTGTGTAGGACACCGCCAATAAAAGCTTTGTAATGCTGTCGCCCTTACATATTTTTTTTTCCGGGGACACTACAAATGAGAAGAGAATACGTTTTCTTCAGATAACAAGTAGAGATCAATTAATAAAGGGGATCTTTTGCAATTACGCGAGAAAGCTATTGTGTTGCCATGTTTGGGATCCTGTTAATGGTGGTGAAAATCATGTTGTGTATATCTCGAGATGGATATAAAATTGTTTGTCAAACAATATGTTGTACAGCTAAAATTCGGGACCGTTTTGTGTCCAAATCGAATTGAAAAGAATCCAGCGACAGCATCGAGAACCACGCTACCCGCCCGTCCTAGATGAATAGCGAGGAAGAAAAAAATCAGCGAACAACTTGTCTGATAAGCAAAACGAGCGTCATAATTAGATTTCACTCGAGCAGGGTTTCTTTCAGTTCTTCCACAATATACCTACTAATCAGCGAACATTCACAGAAAATATTTTCCCAAGAGCGGCGGATGAAATTTAAAAAAAGCGCGTCGACAAACAGCATTTAATGAACGCGCCCCCCCCCCCCTCCCGTTCCATCTCCCATACATCATTAACTGGTAGGGGGTGTCGCACAAACAATCTCGCTCCAGTTTCGCAAGGGACCGGTTGATAGTGCGAGTAGAGGATTCGTTACAGCGAGACCTCGAGTGGTAGCCATTGTGAGTCGAGGACGTCTGCGCCGTTGTGTCCGAGATGTAGATAATTGCCCCCGCTGCCTGTGAAGGGAAAAAAATGCGCGCCAATGGCTGAAATCATTGTTTCGTGAATTTCGATACGTGTACTTTGGCTTTTGTTTGCATTTCATTCATTAAATTCTTCATTGATTCGCAATTTTTCTCTTAACTCTTCCTTTCACGTGTAAAGCAGATATATACTTTACTAGCTATATAGCTTTCAGTCATACCTATGTATTTATATATACTTATGTATATAATGCTATACATCACCATTATATATGAATATATAAAGCAGACTCCAGTGCTTCGGGATCTCAGTATACATACAAGAAATATGCATGTTGATTTTGGAATCTAAGCGTTACTTTTGATGCAACTATACAGAAGTTTCTGATTGTTTGTGTCAAGACCAACATGATCTTTGTTAAACCCAAATAGACCAATTGAAATATGGATAGTAATAATAGACGATTTTTTCATTTCTGCAAACTATGGCCTTCCCTATGTTCCCTTCCATACTGAGGCACACTCGACATTTTAAAAATGGAATGACAAAAAGGTTCTTAGGGTTCTTCTATGATGATATTCCAAAAGTAGCCATCGAACATGTCAATTCTGTCAAGAAACCACTACAGCCCCTAGAAATATGGTATTGTCAGAGTAGCTACTAGATGCAGGAATTGTAATATGTAGGTGTAGCTAAGTTTTGTATTATGAGTATTGTCTTTCATATATCCTCACTGTTTGATTGATTGGTTGAGTAATTGATTATTTGATCCTAAGTGCATAACGTTTCTAACACTGTATTACGTAACGAAAAGAACTATACATTTCATTCCTTGGTCTATTGGAAAATAATTCATTTTAGGGCTAAGCATTAATTCCACACAAGGTAGCAAATCTCCTATGTGTTTACGGGTTTTATGCAGCAAGATGTATAGGGATTATTTATAATGATAATAAAAAAAATATCCGACAAAATCATTGGAATCCAGACCTCAAAACTGAAAGAACCGTATCAGAAGGACCAGTGCGTGCCCATTGGTTTAGAAAAAAATAACGAATTGACTAATTATTTCCTCACTAATATTAACATATATTATCAATTTGATCTAACTCCACAAACAGTCAGCAAACGTTAGTCGATAGTTCCTGTCACTGAAACCAATTAAACAGTTCAAAACAATTACCTCACACATTAAGCGGCTATCAACTGAAACTCGCAGATAACCCCCCAAGCCGTCCGAACTTGCCACACTTGCTGAATTGTCACTTAAACTCACTTAGCCATTATAAAACTTAATATTACACATGTCCCTGCAACTTTAGAGTCTATTAAACTCTTTAATCCCTCAATACGCTCGTGCGGCGCTCACCGCGCACGATCAGCTTTGTTATCGCTTATGATTAGGCGAGTTTAATCTGAGAAAACTCTCCCAATTCATACATTTATTTTAAATTGGCCTCAATCGTGTGGTAATAAAAATAATTAATCATCTATAAATTTTAATCCATTAAGTACGCGAGCAATTATATCTTCGAGCCCAAATAAATTGAATCACGAATGCCATCTTTCCTATATTGCATCGATTTAGTATAAAAATGCTTTCGACTTTGATTTTTCAATGGCTTGCTGAACAACAGTATGGTTCTCGCTT
This sequence comes from Agara michaeli, assembly GCA_018245675.1. NCBI lineage: Eukaryota > Metazoa > Arthropoda > Insecta > Lepidoptera > Hesperiidae > Agara > Agara michaeli. Next base: position 4,609 of record DWDX01002391.1, read on the forward strand.
TCAGTTATCACGATCATCGTCTTCAGTGGAACACCGAGTGCCCTTAAGAAAGTGGCGCTGATGTGTGGGCCAGTTTATATAGATTTAATAGCTTCCCACATTTGCTTATTGTTCCTCAAGATGCTTTAAAGGCGCCCCCCGAACAGGTAATGACGTTATTTATTGGCAGTAAAACCGAGGTTCTAGTTGAGGACAAAGCGGCTGAACGGTCGCTGTGAAGGGACCCTTGATAATGGACTATGTTTTAATAGACGCGATATTGCGTGCCCCTGTCTTGACGACCTTGCGAGGATGATTTACGTTGTGACGCTAAACAGTTGTTTAGTGAATATCTACTTAAAACTAAATGGACTTAAGATTCGATCCGATTGTTGCTAATTTGAAATCGGCTTAAGTCATTCGACGTTAAGATAGAAACGTTCATTCAATGCAGTTCGTTTCGTTGTGTCGCTTGTGGCGCTGGCACAGGGGTGCAAGTGGGTGCACTTACCACCCAATACTAGTAATAATTAAGATGTATTTTTTATTGATATAATTAATATAAATGTCTACTTTCATCAGTAGCAATTATAATTTTAGTTAACGCCTTGTAGCGAACGTGCGCCTCTCTGAAAATACCCTTGCCAACGTCCGTGGTGATACTTCCAATTTGTGTCTAGTCCTATACGATAGATTATAGTGAACACAGCAATGGTTATTCGAGATAAAGCATAACCCTTTGATCATTTGCACACTTAACTTTACAAAAATGTGAAACGCTCCGCGCTCGACGATGTCGGTTGTATCGTATCGACACGCAACATAATGCAACATAATACCGTCTTGCTGTCAACAATGCGACGTCGAGTTGTTCCTTGCGCGGCGCGTTATTAAAATCTCGTGGAACAATCGAGTCGAAAGCGCACTTCCGCACACTTGCGCCGCTGCGCCGGGGACCAATGTGACAGTGATATTGACTCCGCTGATGTGAATTATACTTGCGTGTTTTTGTTAACCGTGCTCTTAACAGTTCTCAACTTGTATATATGGATAACGATATTGAACCGGATAATGTTATAGTAACCGGACGGCCGATAAACGTAGTGTGTATATTACATTTATAACACCGCGTAAACAAAATAGGTATGTAGGTACAAGTTGAACGTATTAATGCCGGGGCCACACCGATGGAGGCTCCGAACGAATCATTAAGGGATAATTATACCGCCACTTCACAGGAAACTGAAGGGTTTCCCCACTCGGAAATCTGATTCTCTCCTTTTTTTTTTGTTTTTTCGCGACGGAAGTCGAAAATTTTCGAAACAACCCTCTAGTATCGAAATTGGTGCTTGATAGAATTTTTCTCTCGAGCCTTAACTATTGTTTTGCACCGGTCGGGTTGGTTGGGGTAACGATTAAATTAATTTGGTTACATGTTAATTTCCAGTAACCACCTGGTCTAATTGTTAATAGCTTAAACGATAAATCTGCTTCGAAGAGAAATGTGTTCAGCAGTAGAACGATAAAAGTCGAAAAACAATCACAAACTATGATTTATAAATAGAGCCTTAAATGCTTGCCCAAATAAGGCTTCATTCTCATTACGAGTAATTATTAGGTACTAGTCTAACCCAACGGTTACAAATAAAACAATTGGTCTCTGATGTGATTACAGGAAAAACTTGACTCCACGTTGTTTTCTATACAATTGTAGGGGTTTCATTTTGTTTTAACTAGTAGTAGAAAAACGTGAGATTTTGTGTTCACGAAATTACATTTGTCCTGATACATATAACGTGGAATTATTTAAAACAAAAATGAATGGGCGCTTTGTAGGCAAGCACGTATTATCGTGGCACGCATCTCAAATAACGGTAATATTGAAAAAAGTCCGATTTTATCATATAAAATAAAACATCAGAAATTAATACCTAAATATGAATATACCTTGAATAATTTAATCTCTAACGTATAAACTTTAACATACACATCTCCTTCTGCCTGAACGGGCGGCTGGGGTTAATAGTGCCACAATGAAACCGGCGGCCATTAATGTTGCATACTTTCGGTTCGGACCTTCAACTCTAGTGCGATTTCTATTTGCGTCGCCACTATGGAAATTTAAATTTAAAAACACATACTTGCTGCCTGTACTGTACATCGTTTCATGGATTTTTTTACTTAACGAGCTGTCTAAATTATCGATCGTTTGAATTATGTTAGAGATCTTTCTCACTTGATTATTGAATGTATCTCTAACTGCTATTGGTATTACAAATGTATTTGTGATGCGTGGCGCCATCGTCATCATTATTGATGACGCTAACGTCTTTGCTCTTATTAAAGTTGACGGGGATTCCTCTTCCAGTGCCACAAACTATTCCAACGTCACCAAAACACACATCATCTACATTATCATAATCATTAGTGTTAGTCTTAAAAATGATTCTCATTGATAAATGTAATATTTTTTGATATGAGCTCTTTTAACTCGTCATCGCTTTGTGTATTTACTACGTGGTTAAATAGTGCAACAATAGACGTGGTTTTTGATCATTAATAATGTATCCCGGGCGTACGGTGGTCCACCGCCTTTTATACGATCTCTGTTTGCTCCTCCTTCTACCTCTCGAGTGGATTCGGCGGTTGGATCTTTATTTTATCCATTTGTTCTGACACGCTACACACGAGCCTTTAGAATTTCTCAAAACTACACGCAATCGACTTCATCCATTTGACTAGGATGACTCGTGTTGCTAAGTTAATTTTGTTAACAATTGGCAGACATTGAAATAAGTTTTTTCCATATCAACCCTACATTATCAAATTTTGGAGCCTACTACATTTTGTTAAGACGATTAATATTTATTAAATAAAATAAATTATAGCCAGACCTTTTGGACCTCACAAAATAATGTGTAGGTTTGTGTATATCTAATTTATAGCGTATTTGAAGTAGCAAATTCTGTTTATTTACTCATAAACATGTCATTGCTGGCCTCTAATCCTTCACAATTAGAGTCCATAATAGCCGTAACTACTAATTATATGGTATGGATTACTCGACCCTCGCGTTACTGAGAACAATGTTTGTTCGCAACCAAAACTCTGACCTCTCGCGCGTAAAATTACTATCACCTCCACCTAAGGTAAATATGTCGGCAAGAAATTCGCTTTGAACCCTTTCGGCCCTTTGTTGTCCAACTAAAACTATTCTCAGTTAATCCCTGGATAAACAGTACTTGTTAATAAATTAACGTGTTATTAATATATGTTGCTGTGACCCGTATGGTTGGCAGGTGTCCCTTCGGGGCGCGTTGTGTATTCTGTTTCATATCCAACAAAGGAAACGGCAAGAAACGCTAATTTCGCTTCAACTGTAAATATTGTAGCCATACCGCTTTTTGTGCCCGCGTTGAATAAATAAGTGAGCGTCGGTTGACCGACGGGTCGTTTCTGCTTTAAGGGAATTGAAATTTCTCTCGTTTCTCTTTCATTAGCGTTGTTGTATTGTTTGAATATGGCGAGTTGATTGTAATTGCCTTTTCACTGCTGTGCATCTAATTAGGCGAGATTTCTATCGCTTTTTTTGTAATGTGGCGCATGGTATAGCTTGCTGCTTGTTATGGTTAAGAAAATTCTGCTATTTATTCAATATTCAGATTATCTTATTCTCTTTAGTGTGATTTCTTCCTATCCGTGGATGTGTTGATAAGCATTCGTCTCCTACCCTTGGACTGTTTACAGTATTATTATAGTGTATGCATTTTAGATACCGAAAATATTCCAAAAATCACTTCTTCTAATGACTTTCCAGAATGCAAGAAGAAAAGATTTATGTATTTGTCGTTGAAGTACTTAATTCTGGATATTCGTTAACAAAAGTATATTAATGACTTATAACAAAAGCATTCAAAGAATTATTACACCTCACCGCCGAAGACGAGTCCATTAAATTGATCGTTAACAATAAGCACCGACCAAATAGCGTCCATATCCCGATGATAATCCTCAAATGTAACCTAAGCTAATAAATAGCGGGGTAAAAGAAAAACTCGGTCATAGGGTGGTTCGGGGTGGTACTGAGTGAGTGCTTTACGTCATATCCGAAATCCCGGTAAAGTGAGTCCGGTAAGCCGGGAGTGTTCGATGGTAGACGCGCTCGTTGCGATCTTCGTAATAGCAATAGCTTTGTATTAAGCCGACGGGAAGACGTCTCGGCCGTTGGCCCAAGTGAACAAATGTTGGAACGTTCTAGAAACTCGAAAAATCCTGTAACTATTGAAGGTAAAACGAGAAATTATGAATTTTCATGAGATTTCTTTTTGTTCTGCTATCAATTTAATTCGACCATAGCGATAATTAGTAATTTTAATAACATAAAAATATAACACTTATACCCGCAGTAATTCATAAGACACCAAAAAGACATGGTGATGAAAAATCATGGTGCAAAATTATTAGTTTTTTGTATGAAATAAATACATAATTGTTCTAAAGTAGTAACGTCTTAAGACAAATCTGAGATTCAGTGTGTAAATTATGAAAGGTAATTTAATTTTTTTTAATTAATAAATATAGATGGTTTGCAAGGGCGGCGACAGAGAGTACACAATTCTTATAAAGATCTGGGAGGTAACTACTCTGCTTCAGTGTTTCCCGCCGACGTATGGCGCCAATCGCATATACATCGCTTCGAAGGAATCTATAAGGATCGGTGTCCGCCGCCGCCCGCGCAATAATTGTGGAAAACAAACTACTGGTTTTATTTGTAATCGAAAAGTAAAGAATACACGCAACACACCAATCGAACATATAGGTAGATAAAAGCCAGTATCGATTCGTAACAGTCCGCTTCCCGTACGCAACTTAGGCCGCTGCGTTATATCGGCGTGGCTTAGCGCTTTTTCATCAATCCCGCTTTATTACAGCCAGATCCTTTGTCTCCGTCCGGACGCGGTCATTCGGTCTGACCGCGCCAGTCTCTATTACACTCGCACGACACCATTCGTATCTGTCTCACGGCGAACTCGCGGATACGTCTTCGAACTTCATCGCTAACGGACAGTGACAGATGGTCGGCACCGCCGCTGGCTTCTATCCATGCTATGAGTATGTTCACGGAATTTATGATGCAATGCACACATATCAACAGTGCAAGTATTATTTGCCGTTTCTTGCCGTCTATCCTGTCAAGTATGGCGTCTGTATTTTAATCAGAAGTATTCGGTATACGTATAATGTTCGAACATCTTCGATCTGGTCTTTTTGTTGGATAGCTGCCTTCGTAATCAGCGTTACTACCCTTTTCTGTATCTTGTTGATTTTGACCGAGAGCAGAGTATCTGTTATTCTGACTGACTCTGACTCCATCAACACCGTTCAGTAACAGTTTTTCTCCTGATTTCTTTTGTTTATAAGGTATATTGTGTAAAAGATTAAACAAGCAAGAACCACTTTTCTTTTCTCTCTTCTTAATTTATTATTTCTTATTTATTTCTGATATGTCGCCTACAGTAGTTTCTCCTCGGTCCAATGGTAGACCAGTAGAAATTGCTAATAGCATCGAGTCCGTTCTTTATGCCACTTTTTATATCGGCATGTAACAAGGAGTACATAAACTACTAGACGTGATCCGATCTAGTTTGGTCGGGCGGTCTTGCTTCAAATCGATAAAACTTCATCGATTCCCGTTGTTATATACTTTTCGCCACCGACTCCCTGATCCTGACTATGTCTCTTTTTAAGCCAGCTGATGTATAACGGCCCATTGTCCGTTCGTTCTCTGTTTGGCAATTTTTAACGGGATTACAGAAACCGCCACGCACTTGATCACGATCACGTTTCCGCGGCTGCCCTCAGCGCCCTCTATTTATGGCGCAATATTTTACGGCATATTGAGTAAAGTAGCATTTAATCTCTTCTCTTCTCCCGCTCTACGTGTATATAATGCAACGGTTGTCTGGATGTCCGCTTGAAATCATTTCACCGCGTTTCTTGCTCGCTCCTTTCACCAATGGTTTCCAACGTATTTTGCATAAATCTTTTCAGCCTCCATTATACATTTTGTATCTTTTAACTGATTATTTTGCACGCAGAGCCCATAGTTTATCGAATTACGGCTTAAATTAAGGTTTCCTTCCAAGCAGAGCTGCGGGCGGAACTCGTCTTGTGACATAATAGAGGATTTAGTGGGGATATCTCTTCCGAGTTCAATTGTGTTCGGTTTCTTATTGCTGTGGGGCAGTTCGCTTTTAATGTCCGAAGATTATTGCTGGATCATACGAATGTATTTACGACAATGCGGTGGCCACCTCGCGCGGCAGCTGTGATTTTCTCAAAGGGCGATTCTAGTTGTATACGAGATTGTCGTCGATATAATTACATACTATATCGTTGTACTCCTGTTCAATATTAAGCATTATCACGGCTTCTGTTATGCAGAGACTTAGCTTCAAATAGGTCTCATACAATCATTCGTCTCTTACTATACTTCTTGGTTCATTCTTCAATGAGTATTTGAAATATTTAAAACGAGTCGGAATGTGAACCATGTACATCCTACGCAAAAGTTTTGTATTGTTCCCATGTGTAGTTTGTATTTATTGTAATATTGTGAGCAAATCCTTTATCATCTTTTGCACACGATTATTCAATATGACCGATCATATCTACGAGTATATCGTTGAAAAGTACAGTCCGTCCAAAAAGTGGCGCACTCTATAAAAATGTCCGTTGAAATTATTACACCGTGCCATTAATTAAAAAGCTCACAATGGTCCACTATGGGAAGACATGAGGGCACAAACAAGGGGACAGCCGAGTCTATAATCATTTATCTCTCGACGAGTTTAATAAAAGGCGGATTATTTATGGCGACGGCGGCTCCGACGCTAATGTCGCATGATTTAATCCCATTACATCGGGAACGGTGCCAGCGACGTCCTGCCGAAACCTCCACCAGCGTTCGCACTGGACTGAACGATCACGATGCTATATACGAATGAACCATGTTAACTGAATTGGTCATCTCCAATTGTGGTTCGGAATATTTGTGCTTCATCTTAGACTGCAACCCGCTTACCATCAGATGAGCTCGCAAACAGACGCAAGCAACTCATTAAATAAATAGAAAGAATGGAGTGATACATTTGGGATATGTAATGTGTAGCTGAAATTGTACGTTACGTAATAAACTTGATTATGTATATGGACTGGCCCTTCGGTCCAGTGACAGTGACGGACCTGTCTGCTGAGCTGGAGGTCGTGGCTTCGATTCCGACCCAGTACTGATCAAGATTAATATTCCAGGCCGTTATTAAAGTTAACGACATGCAATCCAGCAATGATGGATATGTTATTTTTCAGTCAGAAAGTCAGTTCGAAAGTCGGAACAGAATTTAAACCTAGACGGAAACTTAAACCGCTTATCTGGCTACTGCCATGTTTGTTCACTTGTAATACATTTTTCTCAGCATTGTGTCCGTTGGTTCTACGCCATTCCTTGTAAAAGGCCTAACGAATATTCCCTTGATCGAATATCGCGCCTGTGTCCGCAATAATGGTATTAGCCATATTAATAATTTGTCATTCGCTCCTCGTACGGGCAGCGATGCTCAAAGTGTTGTAGCAAGTAATCAAACACTTCTGAAAATCAATAACTATGGTATTTTGATCTTCAAACTTGTGTTCTGTAATTGAATGTCTGTTAGAGTTAAAATGTAAATTAAATATTAATTTCATTGCAATGAAGGGAAGCTTTTAACTTTCGCCTCAAAAAACAAACAAATGTTTCGTTTGTTATCGCTTAGCAGTTAAAATATTTTTTTTTTTATATATATAAAAACTTTAAATACCACACAAAGTCTAGATCTGATTGTCTCTTTCATTTAATATTAAGATCGTTAGCTTTAAAATGTAATTCTTATCTAAGTGTAAAGTTTGAGAAGCGCTCTCCGCTGTCGTGTATTGTCAACTCGTGGGCGCCGGAAAAGATATTTGATTAGCGACCGTTGCCGCGTCGGCCGCCAGGATCAGGGTTCGACTTCGACTTGTACAAAGATATACAATCATAAGACTGAATGAGATAAATATCATTCAAACGAATCATAAATAACAATGCATAAATTATTGAGATGGTGTTTATCGTGATTAAATGAAATATGCAGATTATTAGGGAGTAAAGTTGATTACCAATATTTAACAATTTTTCTAAACGCACAGAGTTAACATCTTATACGCTCAGTAGTACCATACAGACAAAAGCTGTCATATAATAAACAGTGCTACCAACTGTAGGAAGTGTTAACATAGACCACACCAATACTGCCACCATATTTATGAAATTAATTTTCTAATGCTATATTTTACACACACTCATATAGATTATTTATGTGAAGAAAGTAGTAAATGAACTAGCAGCTGTAGCAAATGACCGCTGCTGCCCATAGACAAAGGCTAGGAGAAAACAGACCTACAACAAGCCTAACAGATTCAAAAATCAAAGAAATATTTGTTTTTTAAATTCTTCTGTAATTCTAATCAGTATTACAAATAAGAGACAAATTTATATAAATAATTTCGCTTTTAAATTTTGCTAATTAATATTTTACTGCTGTTCTAAATCTTTAAATATGTAGATATAAAAAAAAAACGTAACATCACGCCTTTAATCCCCTAAGGGGTAGGCAGAGGAGTGTAGTACACCCCCACATTTCACCAGTTACGTTTAAGCTTCTTCTATGTTATAGCGAAAAACAAATAAATTATTGACGTAACAATAATATTATCAGTTAATTTTACAATAATAACACGAATTAAATGAACTGTCTTTTGTGTTAGTCTCGAAATGATTAAAGCGATTATCCTACAACAGATAATAAATAACCAATGCGGCCGGAAAGTTCTTTTAAATATCCTCTAAAATAAAACCATCCATTTAGGGTATATTACAGATTCAGAAAGACACAGGATTTTACTTACAACACTATTCTTTCTTCATGATTTAAAGAAAACAAATATCAGAAATGATCAGCTTAAACAAACGTAGCAGTTTACAACGCTTAAAATTTCAAACAAGAAATTCTACAATCGTCTATCGAAAACATAGGAGACACCTATAGAAATGGCTCGTTTCACGTATCAATTGCAAGAGGGGTAAAATGGACACACGAGAATTCATCGCGTAACTGTTTTACACAATAAATATACTCGAAGCCTCCGTGGAGCCACAATACGCTGAGTTAGTCAAAATACGCACAGTAAACGCTTGCAAATAATAGGCGTGGGGGTCGCCTTTGATATTATTTTCGGGTATATCGCTTCACAAATGAGATAAAGGCTTTCGGCTGAGCCAGAGAAAGGGATTATTTTATTATCCTTATGAAATTTTCCGCGGCACCCGAACTGATGAGAGCCGAAAATTGTATGCTCGGATGCGTTTTGTTCCGACCAAGGGTCTCGTGAGGGTTTCTATGCGACGTCGGGCTGAGCGTCTGCTGTTTGGAAAACCAAATTTGCTATTGTGTTGGTTCTTTTTAATCAGCGGAGTTCGGTGAATATTCATAATTCGTGATGCCGTTTAAAACATGTGTTAATAGATCTCAAGCTCTCGTGGTTTTTTTTTGATAGCCAATATTGAATCCCACCGCTGGGCAAAACCTTCGTCTCATTCTCGCCAGGTGTTTCGGACTGTTGTTATCGGGCTAGTTCTTATTACAAATGACCAAGTCAAAGTTTCATATACAATGGACGTCATTTATTTTTATAGTTCGTTCATCGAATTAAGAAAGTGGATCGCACTCCATATACGACATCATAGAGTTTAAAATTGCACTGTTTTTCAATTTATCACTTAACTTGCTAGCCACGAAATTAATTTGAAGCGATTTCACAGATGTCACTCATGGGGTAGAAATTCTTAAGAGAATTGAAAATTTCACACCGAATTGCTTTATTCCAGGTACGTTTGCAACTGTTATGAGTTGGTCGCTTTGTGCAAATGTCGTACTTCATGAATATGATTGCCGCGACAATAGAGCTCAGTGTCGCGTGCCAAGTTAAACGGGTTTGACATTCGATGGTATTGATCTCTAACTGCGTTGATTTTCAGACTGCGTACACTGAGAGAAACAGTTTATAGCAATGTTCTTGTCCGTATTCCAGACTAGATTGTTCGGATCTTTTTTCCTACCTATACGTAGTTATCATTGTATCTATTCTCCAGTAAAGTATCGAAGCTCTTATGGTCTGTAATCTTTACTAAGTGGTACATTTTTGAGAATATGCGTGCGTTAAAGAGTATGTCAGGTTGGGGATTTTATTGGGAATATCTTGGCTTTAACACATTTGAATTTCTACAAATGGTAAAAATTAAAAACTGTAGCAACGGCGACGTGGCTCGCAACCTACCAAGTGACCTTCGGAGAGCTGCTTCGCTACGATGAATTTTTTTTTATATAATTAAGCCTAGCAAACAGGCAGACGGGCCACCAGATGGTAAGTGGTCACCGTCGCCTATGAACACTTGCAACATCCAAGGAGTCGCCAGTGCGTTGCAGGCTTTGAAGGAGAGCTCTTTTTGCGCCTTTCTTGAAGAGCCCCATATCAAGTAAGAGGATGAGGTCAAGAAACGAAACAACTATTGGCTCCGTAACTGGTGGTAATCCTTAGTCTCTGCTTATCCTTATGAATGACAATAAAACGTAACATCACGCCTGTAATCCCCTAAGGGGTAGGCAGAGGAGTGTAGTACACCCCCAAAATTCACCAGTTAC
>DWDX01002392.1:0-15361 GCA_018245675.1 Agara michaeli
CTTTTGTAATGGCGTCCTCTCAAGGCTGCACACGACAATGTCAAATTGACAGTTCAATGTCAACGTCAAAGCTCACATATACATATAGATCGATTCCTATAGTAAATATCCGAATGACTAAACCCAGCCACGGCCTTAAGTCATTCTAGATATGACAGTATCTACGTAAATAAGACATGATTATTAAATGAACCGCATAAATAAATCACGACTTTCAAATATTGGTCTCACATTACGAAGTAATTACTCTATTGATACTACGTTATGATATAATTAAATACATTGAGCGGTGTCGCGGGTGCTGTAATTGCACTCATAAACATTATTTTGCATAAGGCCGCCGATTACATAGCGTTTTTATCACAACTACATAGTTAGAATTGTTCAAAGAAAATATTTTGCAATTATTTCATTCGAGTTCATAATGCGATCACAATAAACTATATCAAAATTTATTTCACCCTTGTAACTTGCAATGTACGTTTGTATCTTGTATGTTCGGGTCAAATCTTTCAACTGTATTTTAAGCCAGTCAACTCCAACTGACTGAGCTGAAATTTTGCATACACGTTTAGCTTAGATGACACTGCATGATTAGTTTAGTGACGTCATTCTAAATCTAATATGATGGATGCCCGAAAATGACGGGCCCATTATGTCCATTAGGGCCCAGGATATTATGGTTATCAAATGAAATGGTTCGCTGATGAGAATACGAGAAATAAAATGACGTCTCTCGAAATCCAATATGGCGGAGTAAAAGCTTGTTTTTAAAAATGTTTTTTAACTGCTAATTTACTAATCACAATCAGAACTGGCGCCCCTAGTGGCGTATACTGGTACTAAAAATACGTTTTAAAGCCGTTTGATTGATACAAACATCGTAAACAAAGTGTTATTATGTCGTACATAGTTACAGTCTGTGAACGGACTACATTTTAGCGATTACGTTCGTACTAATTCACAGGTTGGAAATCGTTACTTCGTAATTATTTTGCACATCCATGATTGTAGTAACAATTTACCTCTTCGCTTTTATTTAATTATGCACGTTAGGTCGCTACGTTGTTATATTCATTATCGACGCTCGATTCTAATATTTACGGAAAATATGGCAAAAACGAAGTCGCAGACGAGTTAGTTGTTATAATATGATACTATTGGCGTCTTGTGTCTAGTGCTCTAGTGGTTGGAGAAGGGGAACACGCCCGCACCCCACTCTTTTTTCATCCCTGTGGGTTCTTAACTTGTTATTATGATTATTATACCATCACGCCAGATCTCTAACGGGGCCAGCAGAGGGCACCGATTGCATAGGCTGTGATCATTTTATTTACGCTGTAATTTCTATGTAAAAGTAGGTAAATACTCATTTACCTACTTTTAGATAGAAATGCATGTCCAAGTACACACGAACATTAATAGTACTTAAGTGCAATTGCATAATTAGTGCACTTCGGTTTACTAATGACGCGTCGAGCGAGGGGCGTTTATGCTAATTATACAACCTACAAATCTAAATAAACACGGTACAGTCGTGTAAACAACGACTTAATTTTATTCACACATGCGATAGTTTTCTTTTTCACGTTATTCCCCCAATATGTGTAATGAACTTGTTCAATACATGTCACATTGAGTTAGAATATATTGCTAGATCGCTTTTATTGTGGACTGTGGAAGTAATTGTTCCGGATTGGATAGTATGGTAGAAGTATGGTGGGATTAGAAGAATGTTAATAATAACGAACTATGAAATATGTATATTAATTTATTACAATGCAAACAATTATCCTTGTTCCTAAACAACGTTTGCCGCCGTCAGTACGGCTCACGAGATGCTTGCGTGACTCGAGATCGTACACCTGTTTCCCTGTTATATATTATTATTGATTGATAAATGGACAGTCACGTGTGTGCATACATATACGTATGAGTATACATATTCATTGATGGATTTTAATATTATCAGAGAAAATAATTATTTATTGGAAAAGCACATTTCTCACTAGCTACAATATTTTTATTATCCAACAGCGATAATCTAATATTTCAGATGTCTAACTTCTAAACCCAGTAATTTTCATATAATTATTTCTACCCCTATTAACGCCCATAGGGGTGTTATTACGATAGTCACTCCTTAAGACTTAAATCGCGTGCACTACGCCAGACTCTCGACTATTGCGCGCGAGGCGAGATACTAGAGACACCTGAATTTTATTGCGTCCAGTTAACGCGCGAACTCCAGATCGAGTGGGCGTATTGGGGGAAATGGAGCGCCAAAATTTTGATATAGAAATCTTTATAGACGAAATATAAGAAAAGACCGGCGTTATGGGATCTGGAATCATCTGATTATGCCAATATAATTTTGTAACGCAGAATATGCTATCACTAAGTATTGGATGCACTAAATACAAATCAATTTTCCGTTTTTGTCTCTTACAGCGACGGTAAGCTAACCACAACGCAACCGCTTCGTTGAACTCCATTTTTACTACTGATTTAAATTATTTAAAAAAATATTTAAATTCGTCCCCAAATGCTCGCGCGTTGGTACGCTCCTTCTGGACGCAACTGTCGCGCGTGATACGCGCAAGAGAATCGAGGCGAATACGCCCCTTCTGGACGAGGTCTAAGGGCGAGGTCTAGTGTTTACTAACGCAAATTTCACGATTCTAGGTTCAGGTTGTATGTTGTTCTCTGGATCAGTCGGTCAGCTTCGTATTTTATATTTACAGACAAGTTGCAAACTAACTCTAATACTGCTAACTGCTGCTTACCATTGATGTTTAAATAAATGTTATCCATAGTAGTTTCAGATGTGGATAAAATGATAATTAAACAATAAAAATTATACGCAAATCGTAAACTAAAGTTAAATGAAAGTTGTATCTTTTGGTAAAATAAAAATAGTTTGTCATTGTACAGTGCGTAGTGTGCGTTTAATAATTGTATACAGCAACCGGATAAATAGAGAGCCTGCGCGCGAGGCCTTCGCGGAACGCTGCTAATGAATACAAATGACCGCAAACATCTGGAACGAAATCTTCGGATCGACTCGCACGCTGCTCGCCAGATAATCGTGTAATTACTTTGTTACACGGTCGGACTGACGCTGGGTCGGGCCGGGGTCGCGAGTTCGATTCCTATTCCCGACAAATGTTTTCGTGATGAGCGTGAGGGTTTGTTTGTATGGGGCTGTAAATCCTATAAATCCCATAAATATAATTTTCGTTCAATATACTATCTGGTTCGTTAAGAACATAGACATTTCTCGATATTTGAATAATGACAAGTTGTAGGAATTTAGAACTATTTTCTAGGCAAATGAGCTACATCCTAGGCTACATTACGCTCACCAACGGGACAAATGAGATGAGACGTGAGCGACATGAACCATGGGTTTCTAATTCAAATAAGTAACAACTTATCAGCAGGTTTAGTTGTTCTTATAAAAAATGCTCAGATCCGTTCATTTTTTGTTGGAGCTAATTACTTACATACGTGTCTGATACGTATCGATACATCTCTTCAAATCTGTGTCTTTTTTATTAGTACGTATTAACACATTTAATAAGGCATAAAGCAATATCTGTGTTCATTGTGTCGGCGATTTTCGTCATAATTTCAATGGCCAAAGATAAAACATGGCAGAACATACGTGTTCTAAGAAACTCTACGTTTTAATAACTTTAGCGTTTATGCTTGAAAAGGATATACTAGGATATAGCTTATAGTATCTACCTACGTGCCGGGAGAAATTGGGCAATTGAGTAATGATTGATATTAAACGTGATAATTTTCATGTTAAAGCCATTTTTACATTTTAATGTAATTATCGCTTCAAGCAGACAAGGTTTTGAAATTTTCCATGAAGAAAATATAAATTTACTCTAAGAAAATTTAATAAATATCTAACTTTAGATTAGACGTTGATTCGTTTACAAATTACTAAATAAATTTCATTTAGGTCATATCTCTATTAACGTTTAAAATCATTTTATCCGATATAATAGGTCAAAAAAAACATTAAAAATATAAATTTAACACTGCTGCAGCCGAAAGACCTAAAGGACAGTCACGAAATAAAGTGAAAGAAGTCTGTAATGTATAAGAATTGGAATCCCAGGCTCACGGGACGGCAAGCTGACGTCTAAACTACAAAGTTATTGGTGTTTCAACAATATGCATGTGCACAAGTAAGAACCCAGACGGCGTCCCTTACGGTTTGATATTCAAGGCAGATGGAGCCACGAACGCTTCCTCTGTACGGTCCTTCAATGCTCGAACATTGATTGTCCGGAAGCCAGCGCAGACTCAGCATATTGATTCAAATTGTTTGTGTCAATAACAATGTAGGAAAACATTGGATATGATTAAAATAATAATAATTGGGCACAATTCTACGCACGGTTATAAATTGTCGAATTAGGTAATTAAATGAATGTATTATGGTAACCGGACAGCTGA
This sequence comes from Agara michaeli, assembly GCA_018245675.1. Lineage (NCBI taxonomy): Eukaryota > Metazoa > Arthropoda > Insecta > Lepidoptera > Hesperiidae > Agara > Agara michaeli. Next base: position 4,477 of record DWDX01002392.1, read on the forward strand.
GACACGTATACATACGATACGTTTACTTACTTAGATATTTTTATGATATCTAGATACAGAACAAACAAACGTACTTATCCAACAAATGTGCGTCCTGGGCGGACATCACACCAGGTTAACGGTCACGGTGTCTAACCACTACATCACGAGGGATCAAAATTTTAAGGGTGTGTAATTAATATATTTGGTCATTGGTAGAACACAAGTAATTTTTAATGAAGCCGTATAAATAACTGTAGGTGCCAAAATTATATTTTCCGAATTACTAAGTTTTCAACTGATGATACCGATAATTAATGAATTTAATAAGAGACAATGAAACTTGCAAATGTGCGACAATCGTAAAAAAAAACTTTTAAACTTTTATATTGCATTGTTTTGTTCAATAAGAATTTTCCAATTGTAATTAAGGATTTTTGTAAAAACAAACATTAATTAAAGAATATTAATAAATATTATAACTGAAATCCCGAAAAGTGGTTGCATAACGTAAGTAGGTACACGAGTTATAAATATAATTTAAAAAAATTAAATATATGACTTAACCAAAATGGGTCCGGTAATGTACCTACGAGATGGTCATAAAAAGACGTTCATTAAATGTACACAGAAGGATGTAATCAATGTCACTACTGCACGCCGCAGCAATACGTCGTCAAACCGAATTTAGAAACCTTTTAGATAGAAGCCAAAAAATTGCTAACAATATATAAACGATCACATCCTTCTTTATTCAGTGAATGTTATTTCTTTTTGTCGCAGGTCAGCACTCACGACTCGGTGAATTAGCGCCACAATTATATTTGTTGGATTATTAGAATCAAAGTCTGGATCGAGCCCGGCGTCCGCGCCGCCCGCCGCCATTCCTCCGCACGACGCCGCGCGGGCCGCACGCCTCGCGCCTCGCTTCGCCGCGGATATTTCAAAACAGTGACTTGGTGTTATAATCACAATCACTTACCATTCTTCGCAACACTTGCAATAGAGTGAATCGATTGAAATTACGATTGAAGCGGTTTCTGTGAACGTTTTCTCTAACAAACGGACAAGTGCATCGAGTGTGGAGAAGGCTACATTCCAAACCGGTGTCGTTCTTTAATGGACGACTTGTGTACTACTGTGTGTATTTTGTAAGTTAGCTAAGTGACCGGTTTAAATGTAGCTCGCCGACGCTCGGATAGAAACTCCCGTGAACGGAGACGGAGTACGACGTTGTTGTGGTATTCAGAATGTAATAACGTTGCTCATAAAAACTCAAGCCTACTCGAGAGAAAAATGGCTCGCGGCACATTGAGTGAAAACGAGCGCCACTGCTTAGATTCAGGAGCAAAAAGCCAAGAACGAACGCAAGACACAGAAAAAATTGCTAACGATTCGAAGTCTAATGGGCTGAGAGTTCGTTTTCTGGACGAGGAGGGGAAAACTGAGAGGACGGTGAACGCTGACGAAGTAGACAGCACAGTGTCGCGCGTGAAGAAGATACACATTTTGAAGAACAGAAGCTCGAGTGAAACGAGCATACTCTTGAGGAATCCGTCCTTGGCCAAAAGACGGTCGAGTGTGGAGCGCCGGTTCAACGACGGCCAGAACGAAAATCTCAATAACAACTCTCTCAGCGAGAATCTCAATGGGAAATCGTTAGATACGGATAAATCAGATAAGACTGAACACAGCGTAGACAATACCAAAGATACGAGCCAGAGCTTTAAGAAGAATTGTAACGTTTATAGCGTGAATCAGGCGAAGACGTTGACACCGGAGAGAAAGAAGTCGATGCCGTTGACGATTCCAAAATTGATTCCACACAAGGAGAACGTACAAGGGAAGTCTATTTTGCCAGCGGATGCAAGTATAGGGGATGGTGCATCGGGCAAGGATTTCACAGCGCGCGCGATCGGGAGGCTGTCCAGGGGCTTAGGACGCCTTCTGCGTCGCACGAACAGTGTGCGAATTAGCGAACCCGATCCTGTCTACAAGGTGGCCTACCTCGGCAACGTTCTCACCGGCTGGGCGAGAGGTAAGTTTAATCTATAACAAAATATATCATTCAGTATTTTATATTATGTAAGAAACATATTTACAGTTACAAATTGTTTACAAACATCAAAATCTCCTAATTGAATTTATCGCTTATCTTCCATGTTTATCGGACAATTATCTTATAGTAGGCGAATCGAATCTGCCGAGAATATTTATAAATTTCGCGTTAGCGACGTGATGAAGTTCGTATTATTTACATTCAACGAAATGGTATTCAATATTATATATCTAATAAGTGTTTCCAAAGAATTGGCCTTTAGACACCTCCCTGCGAAACACCTGCTTGTTATTTGATATTACGTTAACTTTATTGAGAAGCCTCATCATTTCATAATTAAGTCACGTTCCGTGTCCAACGCGAAGGCTCAGTTGAACAACCCCAATACGAGCGCTGAAAAGATAGCACAGTAAAGTCATGTTATTGGAAGTTATTATTATTATTGACGCCAGCTCCTCAATAGCGTAGACAGTGAGCAGGTCGTGCCAGATATGCAGTGCAGTTAGACCTGATGTGCTTCTTCTACATCTTCAATATTCTGTTCATACTTACATGCTGATTTGGGAGACTCCTGACTCTCATCCGCCAGTATTTGACATATTTGGTAAAGATCGGTATCTTGGTCTCACCATCGGAATTTAGTTGTATAATTCTATTTGTTCAGTGATTCACTTTTGTGAGTACGAGTATAAAAGCGTATTTAACGAGGACTCTTATCGCAAATACGATAGAGTTAACACAACATATTTAGCAAACTCGGATGAGAAAGTCTTATCATTTATGAATTGCGATTTAAAATGACCTTTGTAGTTATATTAATAATAACGCGAATGTTTGGGTAATGCAGGGAAATCGTTCCGAAGTAACATTGCACCAAATTTCATCGTCTGAAAACATTGTTTTGTGAACATCGTTGGGAATATAACAGGGAAATATTAATAATAAATGTATTAACCGACAGCAAAGTGAACCTCTCCATATGATACTAAAAGTACCCTTCAAGCCTTTATGACACGACGTTGAATAATAGTAAATCCAATAAGTACGAGTACCCTTGACCAAAATACCGGAATTAGTTATGTGTACTGACAACCTCGTAATGAAAACAATACATAACACTTATCAAAAACGCGTGACTGCAATCAAAGAAGAGCTAATATTAAGCGTTATTGAGAAATGTTAGTTTCTTAATAAAAGTGGCAAAAATATATATTTTTTAAGACTAAACTGTAAGCGCAGGGTTAACAAAGCAGAGGCCGGCAATGCGTATGTAGTTCAAGGCGAATCGGAATGAGCGTTTTGGTCTTTTTAATCTTAAACGAATTTTGATGGAGCCTGCCATGTCTATACTTTAATATTGTAGCGTGTTTGGTCGAGTGCGTGGTCGGTGGAACTCGTATTGTAGGAAATATTTTTTCAGTCAATCGAAGCTTCGTTAGCCGTTCGGTAGTGAAGGCTGAATATGCCTTTGTAAAAATCATTATCTCGCGTGTCTGTAGTTTGGGACACGCTTGTCGTTGTACAGACGTATACCAAACTTTTTATTAATAAGTATCAGACGGCGATTAGCTATTTCATATATGGTAATTATACTTTAGGATGTAGTGTCGATTTGCATGTAATTCATATTGCTTACTTCCATACTAATATTATAAATGCGAATGTGACTCTGTCTGTCCGTCTGTCTGTTACGCTTTCACGGCTGAACCGCTTGGTCGATTTTAATGGTGGTATGGGGATAGTTTGAAGCCTGGGACTGAACATGGGATATTTCTTATGCCGATGTTCCCGCGGGACCGAAGTCTATGCAGGTAACGTCGCAGGCTTTACGTGGTTATGAATACAAATTACAATAGGAGCGAGGAATTTTTTTTTACTGTTTTCGCTTTAATGACAATTGAAGCGTGACTTGATGAAAATTATAGCCTTTTAAAATATAATCGACGTCCCTTTCATTCGGTAATAGGAAAGATGAGATTTAAAGAAAAAGTGTCGGATTTGGAAAAGATCGGACAATAATATTTTCAGCAAACAATTCCCCTAGCTAACTTTTCGGATCTACCGCTTCTAAGAAACGTGCTGAATCAACGAACGATGGATCCGAGTCTGAATAACGTTCATTAAGTGTAGGTATAGCGACGAGTATAACACGCATATTTTATTTTAAGATTATAACAATTCGCATTTAAAACCAGCCGACAAAGACGCGAATTATCGATGAGAGACCAGAATAAGTTTAAATAAGGTACCCGTGGAACAAGAAAAATGTTATTATACAATCATTGTAACAGACAGAACGTTTGTTGCCTTAAAATTGAATAAACCACGTGTAAGGCCGGCCGACCGCATGTAACAGCTTAAACCTGTATTATTTTAATGTCGTCGTTAGCTTATTTACGCGTGAGAGATTAATTTTAGACAAATTAGTTATCGCGATGACGTCAAACGATATGATACATCTTTTGCGAACCGATTTATTGCGCCGCTAACGGCTAACGTTTGGCGCTAACTGGGAATACGTACGACCATACAGCAATAACACTAATGGAACCGACTACGTTCATTGAGCAGTTCTGTTACTAATTAATAGTAACTAATCATGTTATTATACTTAATACTAATCTACATTATGTGCATTTGTAGATGAATATTCGAACATGTTTAAAAATACTTGTGTTCACCTCAAAAATGTTTGCAATATTTGTGAATCGAATCCACTAGCTCGGTTCAACAGTCAGTGTTAGTAATCACTCAGCCGAGTGAATACAAAATATGATCTAGATAAAAAATTCACTCATAATAATTAGTATCTTGCGCATCTTGCCTCAGTGGAGAAAGTGTTTAATGCGAACCAATATTTGAGTTGGCGGATTTGGTAGTTTACCGAACAAACCACATGGCTAATATGCAAACACCGCTGCACTAAATCACCTGGTTCCTGTCTAATCTCGGAAAACAAAAGTGTTTAAGAAAAGATTAAAAATTTATGGAAAAGTAGAGTGAACAACACAAAAATAAACATATCAACTAATTTATTGAGCTAAGGAAAATATCTATAAACACATTAAAGTAAGGTTTGAACGTTAGAGTAAACCTTTGTTGTGATGGAAACTGTTTTAAGGTAATATTTATCGCTAACTTATAGTACAATTAGTTAGTATAATACGATTACTTTTGCATCGATAATTATTAGAATTCATCATCATTATTTACTGCTAATATTATTCATGGAATTTATTAAAGAATACCAAATGAAAAAAAAAAAGATTTTACCATATAATTTCATTACAACATCGAATGGTATTTGCTAAATTGTAAAAGCTTCAGCGGCCACCGATCACCACCTTGCAATACTGTGTTTATTGTTTATAGCACGGTTTCGACGAAAAATTATACTAGGTACATTATATTTTTCTGCAATGTGTTAGCGGTTGCTTAAAAATGTTTAATTTATTAGTGACCTTCGGTACAGTAATTGGTATTGGTAGTAATTTGGTTGATAATTATAAATGTAACTGACTTGAAATATTTGGTGTCGATATTACATAACAGATGGCAGCACTTCGAGAATACAAAAACGGCGGCAATTTTTCATAATAAAATATAATTTTTTTTATAATACCCAGACAGAACAAAGAAATGGGCTCATCACACAATTTTTTGTCCTGGGTGGGAATCGAACTGACGACCTCCGGTTTTGCCGTAAGGGTCTCTCACCACTCGATCAAGAGGCCATAAAACATGAAACACCCGTAGAATACTTAATGAGCATATACTATCTCAGACATTCTAACGGTCAGTATTGCAAGTGCATTTCCCAATGGAGTTTATAGAGCGCAAAGATCAACATACAAACTTTCGTTTCTCTGCGATGTGGCTAAGGTTTTATTCCATTTCATAGAATGTTATTTTTTACATCATTGGGATGTTAAGCGGTTTCATGGATCATTAACTTATAACGAAAAATCTTCTTGAATTTTAGCCACAGATGACTCCCTGCGCCCGAGTATAACATGATGGTAGAATTATTATAGTAATCAGTACAGGCGGGCACACGATCTGTTGTATTGGGTGTACGTTATCAGCTCGCCGCATCTCGGTGAAACCGAATCGCGTCTGATCACCGTGATGTGGAACACGAGATAAACGATTCACTTTTGTGTAGCGTCCATGGCTGACGGGGCACCGACGCCGACGACCCAGCGAAAGTTATGGTCGACAACCATATGAGTAGTTGAACTGTCACAGTTTAATTTAATATAGACCACGTGTAATAGTTCTGATAGTTTATTGGACACCGATATCTTAGAAATTTCCGATTTTTTAAATTATAATATTATTTGCCAAATAAGGCTTAACGTGCTAAGTAAAGGTAAAAAGGTAGAGAGAGAAGTTTGTTGTACATATTGACAGTAAAAATATAAAAATAAATAAAAAAATTGTAAAAAGAATTCATTCATCTAAAAATTATAATTGTTGTTTCCGTAACGAGCCCGTGTTGTATCGCGCGCTCATTGTAACCACGATCTCGTGCAAGTATCGGTGGCCGCTCACCGTCTGCCATTTTCCTGTTTTTAGTTCCTCACTTTTTTAAAACAGCTAAGTACCGACGAGTAGTTTCCTTCGCTCTTCAGAAAGAGATCGCTATAACCACATCTTGAGATAACTCAAACTCGCCCATGTTATCATAACATGTAGTATTAGTATGCTATACACGGAACAAATATGCATGCTTATTCTACAAAATATTGTCCGGGACGGGAGTTGAACTCCGAATATCAAATAAGCAACCGCTAATCATTTGATCAACAGAGCGGCCAATTTCTTCACTCTGCAGCTATTTTTCTCATTGTATTGTATGGTTTCGTTGTTACTTAGCAATATCAATTTGATAAGGAAACTCGAATTGGATTAGGGCATTCGATTGTTTGAGAAAACGATGTACCTATTTTGAAAGAAATACCAGAAGATAAAGTGACGTTTGATTGTCGCGCGGACAGATAGCGGTACTCGCTTCCGAGGGTGCGGTCTGCTTGACTGATAGCGTTTATTTCTTGTTACAGACCGGTTGCACGTGATGGCCTCTCACTCTGGGGGTGTGGTTTCGAATCCTTCCGCGCACTTAGGACTTTTCAAATTTACGTGCGTTTTATTAATTAATGATAAAACACCGCTTGTTATAACTTAGAGCGCTACATGAGGTTAAATAGAAATTTTGATCTTGTATTTTACAAAAAATTACAATCAAACCAAAGAAAGCCAGAAAGCAAAGAGAGCAAAGAGGGCAAATAAATATTGCACAGCGTCGCGGGCCCCCGCGTCCGCAGATCACGCTTAGGGCTTTTAAACATTATTTTCCAATATATTTTTATTGCGGTCGGACTGCCGCAAACTGATTTTTACCGTTAACATCGCCTCATATGAAGAGGTTTTATTTCTTACAAAGTTTTTGGGTTTTCCTTTACATTTTCCCCAACAATGTTTGTCGACAGCCAAAAGATATTCGTTACCCGAGTATCCTTAACGATTGAATAAACTTGTTTTGAATTTCTATGATACACACAGAATTTGATCAGGAAAATATTTTAGAAACTCATTAGAGGATTAATTATAATATTATTTTGTAAGTTTCAAATAGAAATCACTCACGAGAAGAAGTCATAGCATATGTTACGTTATAATAAGTATGTAATTGTGCGTGAACTATCAACTTTTCCCTTCCCTATCAACTTCTCTCCTTCTTTGTTAGATGCAAATTAATTTAGTAATAACTAATTAACTTCTAGATTTCATAAACATTTAGTTAATTCGCTTTTCCCATAATTGTTTCGCATTAAAACTCTTGCGAAATACTAATTCGTTTGACTCGGTAGTTTAATATCATATTTCAACTCCGATTACTCCGAGTAATAAATGTTTATTGTTGGAAAATATTCAATTACAACGCAAATCAATTTGTGTCTTATCACTAACTTCATAAGATTTAACTTCCATTGCACTCTGTACCTAAATTGATTCGGTACATACATGTATATTATGTGATGGTGTTATTTCCAATAGCGACACGATAGGTACATGTGACAGATACTTTTACCTATTGTTTTTTCGTAACCCCGCAGCTCGCGGCGAACGTTTTTCAAGCATCATATTTATATTTCTTACTTACTTATTTCTAGCCGACTTCAAAAAAAGGAGGAGGTTCTCAATTCGTCTGTATTTTTTTGTTTTTATACATTACACGTGCACGTAATCTACACGTGCGTAAAGTGTAACCGTAATTTTATCCAAAACAATAAGTATTAATCGACCTACCGAAACGTACACATGATAGTAGTCGATAACCATAAATATATCCCGGCATACCGGTAGGTAACCGTTAACGTTTACTAGTAAACGAGTAATAACCTTAGTTGTATCGAATCACCGGTGTCCAGTTTCCAATTGTACTATAAAGAGTGTTTCATTTCATGTAATGTGATGTTGCTTCTATTCAAATAGATAACGAGCAGATTGATTACCGCTCGTATGAAAACTAATTGCATTTTGATGATTAAAAAAATATACTTTCATCTTAATAAAATTGATAAACAATAAATTAAATTCAAAATAAATTTTACTGATATATGTTATATTATTATCGTAAAGAAAAACATTGATGTATATTTTTTCTTGACAAAGTCAACTCACCCATCCCACACGTGACGTTTAGCGTTTGTCCATCTCTAAATCGAGTAATTGGGATAATTCAAAACACGGTGCAAATTAATTACATAACAAGATAAAGCAGACGGACCGAGATCAAACGATCCCACGAGGCTCGCCGTCGCCGGGGCGAGCCGCACGGTCATCAGATAACTCGGATGTCAAGCGGTCGCCGATAGTAAAAGTAGCGTCGCCTGAATTCATGCACTCTTACTTTATCTAAGGAAAACGTGTCGAGTAGTGCCTCAGCATCGGGTCACACTATCGTTCAGGCGCTACCGATTCGATAAAAGCCATCTTCTATTGCTGGTAAATAAAATGTGTCTTTTGAAACACATTAGATATTGTCAAGATTGCCACTTGCGTATGGTAAAGCGTAGCGTTGATCTACGCAGCAAAAATTCGCCAGAGGCCTCCGAGGCGGTTAAAAGCTATTTGCTTTAATCCGCGCTAAGCCATCGAGGCAACGTCAAATGGCAATGACGTAACAAGCAAGTCTACCTAATGCCGCGGCCAGGATTGTCTGTTACGTCCATTAGAGAAGCCTCGTTTACGATTTAATTGACATAGCGTTACGTTATCTCCGTGCGAGATAAAGGATGACATTAGCATGAGCAGCGAAGATCAAGGCCTCGGACGTGACCGGGAGATTAATTATAACCCTCCACGACTCGGAGGCGTGTTTACGCGTTCGTGACTAACTCTCTCATATTTCATTTCAGTGCCATGAGTATTTCCTTCCGCAAGAATTTGAAATGAATTAAGATGGTCCGACCCAGCCTATAAGTGGAACGGTATTGGAATACATATCTACGGGGTCCTTTAACAATTAACTTTTACATACAGATTTCGCTCTTTTCTTACAATGTACTTACTATAATGTATGTACATTTTATAGTGCGCATTTTACATTATTGTGTCGCGACCACTGCGTTAGTCAGGAGTGAATTAATTTAGATTAGCAGCTGTAGCCTTATGATGATAAACTATGGAACTCCAATAAAACAATACAAACTAAACAATTCTCAGTGGAAATGAAGCGGATAAATGACCTAATGTAGCTAATGACACTCGAGGTAATGACTCATTATATGACTACACGTCGTTCGACAGTGCTGCATGGAGTATCAGTAAATACCGGCGCCAAGAATAAGTAGAGGTCGTATTGGATATTACCGCGGTGACGGAATCGATCAATCGACATCAGCCGAAGACAATATCAGTGGCATCGATATTGTATTGAATAAATTACTGTCGAGTGATATTAGACAAATAGGTACGTTTCAGGACATCTTCACATACATGTATACATTTGTAAATGTGAAAAATTTACACTCAGACATAGAAGAGGTACTCGTGTTCATCGCGCAAATATTTATCCCGGGTGGGATCGAACCCACGACCAGCGTCTCAGCAGTCAGGCTTACTATTCACCGGTCCCGCGTGCCCGTGTCCGACCAAATATTGGTCGGTACTCATATTTGCGCAGACAATATATTTAGGTACATTGGGAATGAAGTGACACTTATAAAAAGTTTCTGTTTACGAATAACAATCGACAATACGAGCACGTCAAGAGTTAATGAAAAAGCTTTCAAAGACGTGTGACCTGACAGGTCGTATATACGTCATATTTTCGGATGTTATTGTGTTCGATGTAAATGGAAAATTTGGAGAGCATTGTTTGCAAACAGCAGTCATCATAAACTCACCACGAGGCGATAAGATTTTAAAATTTCCACATGTTACTGACGCTGTTAGTTAAGAAATGGAGGGAAATAAGTGTAATCGAGTCAAGTGTTGTAAGTTCAGCAGCCAGTAATATAATGATTACGATACAGATATTTAAAAGGTTTTGTTCGTCTCAGTCACGTTTTCTTTGGTTTTTTATTTTATTTTATTAGTAACGAAATGCTTAAGTAGGCCAATCGATAAGTACAATCGAAACTCTTTAAATAATCTCAAATAGAATAGCAGCTAAAATTTGTGATTTATTGTCATCACTTCGGTATTGTTCTATACGACACATTCTCATCATAAGCCAGCGTTCAGTGGTTGAGAATGAGAATTTTTTTTTTTTTTTTTTCCTAATTGACGTTTTGCTGTTGACCTTAGTGGCCTCTACAGCTTCACCCGGGCTTTTGT
>DWDX01002393.1:0-15357 GCA_018245675.1 Agara michaeli
GGGGGCGGCGGGCCGGGCAGCGCGGGCGGCGCGGGCGGCACGCGGGTGGTCGGGTCGCGCAGCGCCATGTGCGCATCGGTGCCGCACGCGCCGCACGTGGCGCCCGCCGCCAGCTGCCGCGTCATCAGCGCCGCCTGCCACACCGACAGACATCTTTATCGCAACTTCACCAATTATGTCCCGACATTCCGGTTCGTCGGTTCAAATGTTAGCGTGCACCTCATAATGAGTATTATACTCACTATCAGTACACGTTATGAAAACACATAAGCCGATAGTGACCTTCGGTTCTCCCAGCACGGTAGCCAGGATCTTCAGCCTGGCGTCCAGCTCCCGCAGCTGCCACTGAGTGTCATCCTTCATAGAGAGTAAGTCAATGAACTCTGCCTTGAGATCCGTCGTCTTTATTAGGTCCTTAACGGCGCCCTTAAATGGAGATGAAAAAAAGACCCATCAGAGCCGTTACGAAAAAAGCGTCCGAGTACAAGATGATGATAAATAATGATAGATTTTACTGAAACGAAAATCCTCATCGCACGTTTCACAAAGCTACTTATTGAGTCATACCTAGCCGAAAGGAACATAACTATAGGTAGACAGCCTGAAATCGACATAGGGAAGTGGGAGCACCACCTGTTTTATTTGAGTAAGCTAGACTTTTTTTTACAATAGATGTACTATACATATTTTATATTGAACTCTCATTAATAGAATTTTTATTTTCATAACATAAGAAATACTTATATTTAAGTGTAATAATTTCATTGCCTTCTTTCGTTTGTTTCATCGTAGAATGTATTTAGCAAATTAAATTATGTAGCAGCGTATATTTTTATAACACAAAACCAAAAAGCAAACGAGGAGCCCACCATCCAAATGCAATCCTGCCGATGAAACTTGTCGTGGCACACATCGAGGCGACGGCAGAGGTCGGTGCGCGTTTTAGCGAACTCCGACTCGGTTAGAAGCCCCGCGAGGCGAGATATGTCCGCCTGAAATTATTTTAACCGTATTATTAATATTTACAATAAGTTTAAAAAGATGCACAACGAAGTATTACACCTGGCTGAAGTACTTCTACGTGACCCTCGTAGTACCGACCGACCACCATAGGGCATCGTATCAGGACGCCGGTGCGTTTCTTTCGAGATTCCGGAGTCCTCCTAATAACGCCGCGGAAGGCCATCGGGTAGTTTTAGTGGGTAAAAATCCCACTTGACCCGGCGTCTCTGCCGAGGTATCGCGATATTATTTAAAGCTTTCCCGTTACCAACAAAAATACCTATGTCGCAGAGAACCCATTCCTTTTGATATTACTCGTTGTATTATCGACCTCTTTAAATAATGTCACAGCGTATTTTGTATTTCTGATCGTATACTGAATAATTGAATTGTAGAAATACGCTCGTAATAAGAATAAAATTAATAATCTCAAATTAGGCTACCGATCATCGCAGAAGTCCACAAAAGTCGTATTAGTCTCAGTTTGCAAGTAGTGTGAATAAATAATAAGCAACTCCTATCAACATTTCCGAAGTATCTAGAGTATCGCACGTCACTTCTCACCTTATCTCTAAGTCCATCGATTACTTCGTCGCGATCTGCCTTTTGTTCTCGTAACATCTCCACACATTCCAATAAGTTCTGAAATATTTGGTAGCGATTGACATTACATGAAATTAACGTTGGAACCTACATAATTGTACTGCAGCTTCAGTTTTATGATGAATATTTGGCAAAGTAAATTTAATTCTATAAACACCACACGAGACTGCATTATATTCTATTGTTTCTTTTATACCAACCTACATTGCGATTTTATTAACTTTTGTACGTGGCTGTGGCCGCTGCGGATAAATCTTGCTCTTTTCTAAACGTAAGGTCTCATAATCACATTTTACTAAAGCCATGGGATCTACTTTACGTACATGCTGACTAAAGATTTCCTAGAGTAATAGTTACCCAACCTTAAGTCGGACCATGCTGTTCGGCCAAAAAAATGTTTCCATAACAATCGTACCGAGGGCCGCCGTCCAAATTTAATAGACGCTTCGCTTCGCCGGCCGAAACATTTCTTTTCAGCTAGAAAATGCTAAAGAATAGCTCTTCCGGCCGGCGTCTGATATCCTAATACGTACAACTTGAGATCACAGGTACATTCTAGGCGAGCGTCCTATATCCTACTTACCATCAGCCGAGCTCGAAAGCGCATTTTTTAAAAAAATCAAAGAAATACCCACCCGCAATTCGTCGCCCAGTTTTCCTTGGAAGCTTGTGAGCGCCCGGTGAGCGTGCGCCGTTTTATCTAACTCCGCCACCAGTTCTTCATACCGTTCGGTCAGCTCCATCACGGCTACCAAACAATAATAATAATAATACGAATAAAGCTCTTTGCCCACCACGGAAAAGACTCCGCGTGATAATACACGATATTAGGATCAAGATGTAAATGTGCCTGGCCTAATAGTGTACCTGCAGTTTCCGCGTTATTATTGACAGTATCCAGCAAGGTCAATCCTCCCGTCAAATCGTTCTGGATTTGTGATATTTGGTCTTTGAAACTTTGCATCTGCAATCATAATTCTGCTATAAGAATATTTATAATCATATATTAGCAGTTATAGGTAAAGGTAGGTAACTTTATAAAGTCAGAGCTGCGTGCTTATATTTGTACCCGGACTCCCGTAGTGGCAGACTGAAATCCAAACCACGTGGTTATCCCTGCTTACGATATTTGAGGCTTATAGTGTACCTGGGACGTGAGTCCCGCGTCAAATCCGCTCAGTTGTTCCGCATAGTCCGACACCAGAGAATATAAAGTGGATATACGGTTATCCAGCTTCAAGGCCACCTCTAGCTGTTCGGCTGTAATCGAATGGTCAATAACATTTTAATATCTACTGTTTGATTTAAAATTAAACGTATCGTTTTACCGAAGTTTTCTTTTACCGACGGATTTAGCGGTGTGCAAAGCCGATTCCGCAGCTGTGGTAGCCTTGTTCGACATGAAGTTCAAGTTCTTCCATAGATCCTGTTTCACATGGTTTATTATATCTCTGAAAGGAATAATAATACAATATATTTTTAAAGTACAACAGGTCAAGTAAACGTTTGCTACCTTTGCTTTGCTGCCTGTCAAGTGAACGTTTCAAATTTTGCGCAGTGTTGAATCGTCTCGACCACACACAATAGCATCGATTGGTCGTTTCAATCATATGTACGAGTACAATCATATTTATTCACTGAGTCCAGCATTATTTCTTATCATCGCGAAACAAAAACGACAAGACCCATCGTTACGTTAGCAATCATGGTCGGCCAAAACTACCTACTGTATGTTGACAAGTTTTCTTGCATCAATAGTTCTAATCAAAAGGGAAATTTTAAGTTAAGGCTTAACTATGAGTTTTTGGACAATAAAATCCTTTTCCTCTCTCTAATAACTTACTCCATATCTCCTCTCGTGACCCCCGGCTCGGCCACAGTGGTCACCGTGGAGGACGGCTGCGACATTGCCGAAGTCTTGGCCATCACCGTACTGACAGAGGCTTTGGGAGTGGGCACGCTTGACATCCGCGCTGTGGACGGCCGAGATATTTCCGACGTTTTGGCCATTGGATCGATCGCGACCGATTTACGCGCCGTTGATGGCCGGATTTTAATTGGCTGTATATAAATTAGCCCACATGTTAGAATACCATTCACAACTGTACTAATTATGAAGACGATACAAGACAATGATCATTATTCGGATAAAATACTGGCACGTAATAAGTGGGAAAATATAAGATAGCATTAGCTTGAAAGATAATATTAGCTTTTTTTTAAGGTCATTTTTGCTGCTCAAAATTTCAGTGACGGAAACCATGAAAGGGGAAGGAAATGGTTTTGTGGCTAACCAAAACGCAATGAAATAGTAGCAGATGTTACTCTATTTAATCACACGACGCCCAGTGGAAGTATTTTCTGACAACCATAGATACCAGAAAAGAATAATAAAAATCAGAACAGTAATCAAACAGATTCTCGTTTGTAAATAGGAAGGTATTTAAGGAAGGAAAATCTTAAGATTGATTATGCTGATTAAGATTAATCTTCACTACATGTATGCCAACATTATGGTATCAAACTAATAATGATCATAGGGTATAACCATGCTGCCATCCATGTCAGGGATCAGTGACATTTCAGCGTCTCGTTTTGCTGCTTCAATCTGCTCGGTTAGTTCCTCTGGTAATCCACCTGCTGCAGCCAATTGAGTTAAAAGACCCGCCATTCGATCTATCGCTTCTTCTGCCGCTTTCACACGGGCGTTTACCTATTCAAAAAGGAAAACCAGTATAGCTATACTACTAATATTGCATTTAAGCGGTAGGTAGGTAGAGGCATGTACAAGAGATCTTGAGGGTAAGTATGACGGGAGGTACTCCTGATTCGTTCTCTACGCACTATAAGGTAATTTTCCTGAGATATAAAAAAGACTTTATAAGAAACTAAAATATCACTTGCTATAACTATGAAGGAAATCATCGTGAGGAAACCTGCATACCCTATAGATGTTATAATTATATCATATTTTCTGAGGTGTGTGAAGTCTACCAATCCGCACTTGGACAGCGTGGTAGACTGTGGCTTAAATCCCTCTCAAATGAGAGGAGACCCAGTCCAGCAGTGGACCAACAAAAGGGTCGGAAAAAAAATAGAAAAGATCTATGTCATAAAGTATAGAGAACTGGTATATAGGTTGTTCGAATTTACATTTTATAAAATACGACGAACCTGCATCGCCGCCATCGTATCAGTAAGCGAGGCACTGCCCTTAGCGAGCTCTCCCCTGAGCTTCTCGTTATCGGGAAGCCGCAGATCGCCCATGGGTGCCGCCTTCTGCATCAGCCCCTTCACGGCCGCCTCCAAAATCGCGAACTGAGACTGCGTCACCACCTCGATGCTGCCCCCGCGAGAGCGAGACTCTATATTGGGCAGAGTTAAATCAGATTAGTAACGCAAATACATATTATTTAAAAGGGAATTTAATAATAAATATAATGTAGGGGGTACGCTCCATTTCCATGTTACTTTTAACGAGTGTTACAAACAGCTGGTATATAAATATTTATGTCTCATATGTACAAATGTTCGTCTACATTACCTCTCACAAAGAGAAAGAATATCTGACCTGTTGATTTTAATAATACTAAAAGTTATGCTTTTAATAAAACTAAGAGACTATCGAAATATACCGATCACTTACCACTTCGCGTGGTAGGCCCTTTTTCAACTGAAAATATAAAATCCTGAATATAAATACCTCTGATTAGTTAAATGTAAATAACAATTGAACAAATAACATTTTTTACAAATAATTTACCTACGAGCACATTTTCTTTACCGCGTGTCACCTCTAAAAAAATAAGAGTTTTAAAGTGGGATTTAATTAGATTTTTTGTATAGTATTATTCAGGCAGAATTGTAGATTATTGTTCTACTTAATTTACCTGATATAGTAATACTCGGTATTTTTTCTATACGTGCTTTCTTCTTTTCTTTCTGAAAATATTTCAAATGTATGTAGCAAATCAATAAATATACAAGAAACATTTTAGATGTTATTTAATTACCGCCGGTAATGGCGACATTTCGACTCTCTCTGCATGTTCTTTTTCTTTTCTCTCAGACTTCTCAAATTTGTCCTGCGCTTTCGGGCTTGCTTTGTCTGCTTTTACCTTTTCTTTTGCAGCTGCCTTTTCCGCCTTGTCTTTTTCGTTTTGAGCTCTTTCTTTTTCTTTCTGTTCCGCTTTTTCTGCCTTTTCTTTTTCTTTCTGAGTTCTCTCTTGTTCTTTCTGTTCCGCTTTTTCTGCCTTTTCTTTTTCTTTTTGAGCTCTATGTTGTTCTTTCTGTTCTGCTTTTTCCATCTTTTCCTTTGCTTTTTCAGCTTTATGTTGTTCTCTCTGTTCTGCTTTTTCCATTTTCTCTTTTTCTTTTTGAGCTCTCTCTTGTTCTTTTTGTTCCGCTCTTTCTGCTTTCTCCTTTTCTTTCTTAGCAATTTTATCTGCTTTTTCTTGTGATTTCAATTCTTTTTCCTTATCTTTTAACATAGCTTTTTTATCGTGTTCCTCCTTTATTTCAGCCATAGGTTTCTTAGGTGGCGGTGACCGAGGACTCTTCGAGGAAGAGCTTTCCGAAATTTCCGACTCCTTCAATTTCCTAGATTTCTTACTTCGAGGAGTTCGAGGAGGCGATATCTGCCCCATTTCAGATATTCTTATTTCAACCTTCTGTTGGAGTATACGCTGCTGACGCGCTAATATATGTAACACTGTTTGTACTACTTTAAAGTTCACTATATTTGCCTGGAATATAAACAATATCGCGTCATCAATTAACTCTAGGTATTCCAACTCACTTTTTCCTTTCAGGAGCAGAATCAGTATCAGATCCATTAAAATCAAATGCACGCATTTAATTAATTAATTAATAAACCGCCCTTATTTATTGGGTTATACTATAGCAATACAGTGTAATCTGTGAATACACACGAAAAGAAAAATGGCTCGGGGTCTAGTATCACATAAAGGAGCATTAAATTACCGAAATACATACAAAACGTATTTTTTGCATCTCACTATAAGCACATACAATACTATTCCGTATGAAATATGTATTTTTTACATATGAGAACTACGGAAATGTAATGCGGTCAAAACTTTTTTTTGACATAGGCTAGCGTTTGGCTAATTATTTCGCCTAATGGAATAAGACGACGTAGTCTGCATTATACTAATCCTATGTCTCTATTGTGCGGGTACGCGGGATGTACTCTCAGTAACCGATTTATCAAATCATATAAAATAGCGGTCGACCTATTCATATTACATCTTCACAGAGCTGCAACAGTCCAATAACATTTTTACGCATCCTTCCACAAAAACACTACATCACAAGTAAGATCAGAACATTAAAAGATTTAATTGATGTGCAAATTTAGTGTTAACTTCTATAAATCAATATGCTGAGGCTACACTTGAAGGCGTTTAGTTAATCCATTGAACCATTTCGGTCTCTTTTTCAGCTAAAATTTAATTGTACGAGTATTTGAGATTTGTTTATATTGAACGAAATTATTATTTGTTTAAAAACATATTTAAATTTTGATGATAATAATGACTAATTCCATTAAATGCGTGTGATATGGTAACTGCCAGTTAAAAAACATACGTATGTTTTTATGACCTATATGTATGTCTACCATTGATAATGATAATATATCTTATAGATACATATTTTGCCTCAGGTTTAATATGCATATATATATTTAGACAATAATAAATTACGAGACACGCGGAAAAATATTCTAAAACTCATTTGCACTAAATGTTAAGTTGTATTAAGTCAGCTATTTTGCCGTATTTTCTATATATAATTCTATTCAAATCGTCGGGTCCAATATTGTCACTTTAGTTGTTCCACTCATAATCCACAGAAACGCCTAGTTTTGGGTTAAACAGAAAAACCAATTTCACTTTCATCTATTCTGTATACCTCGTCGCAGGACTCAGCGTTCAAGGCCGGGAAGCCGCGTTCAAGGAAAAAGGTATGTCAAATGTCAATTGAATAACAAGAAGTTGTTTACAGAATATCGATCGATAAAAATTTTAACCCATATCAGGCAGTATTACTTTAAGCATTAGTGGTGTCGGACACCCAGACGGAGAACACATAAATGTAGGTACCTTCTCGTCACACAAATGTTAGTCTCGGATGGGAATCAAACCCATGACCTAACGTTACGCAACCACTACACTAAGAGATAGTACATATTCTCAGCTCAAAGTAAACGGTTCAGTCTTACATCGGGCGGTCCCAAGCCGATATTGATCAGATCCTCGACGCTCACGAGGAGCGTAGTGTCGCTCATGTTAGCATCGGACATCTTTTATTTATATGATATTTATATTCCGCTTCTATAAATAAAAATAATCTCAAAATATTCGGGTCTATAGTTTTCTGTCAAACGATGGTGAAAATGTCACATGTTACAAAAACAGTCACAACTAGCTAGTGACAGACATTCAGCTGCCGTTTTGCCAGTGTTCCGCGACCTGGAGGCGTAACACCCGCTAAAAGCCAAGCAACAAACATGTACATGTGGGTGATTGTTGTTTTTGTTGTTTGTCGTTTGTGTTCGGCAGTGTTCGGAGTCGGTGTCGGTTTTTAAGCACAAATCAAAGGATGTTCGAGAAACGAATCGCCTGCAAAAAAAAAAATTCATTACCTATATTCAAGAAATTAAAATTCACATACTATACTCGGCTTGGCCATAAATAATGTTACAAAAAAAAATTATACATTTGAATTTGTAAAATAAATAATTTTTCTTCGTTACAGTACGTATGGCAAGAGTAGACATTGTAATTATCTTGTACGATTTCTGTGAATTTTGATAATCCACCAGCGTGTTCGTTTCCTTCTTTTTAGATTCGTTTCATTCCACTTTCTTCTATGATACGGATAGGTTAAGCCAAACGTAAGAGCCGTCACAACCGCTACGTCCGCCATGTTTGTCCCGAGCTCGGGCAGTGTTCGTGTTGCGTGATCGTGATCGATGTTTGGCATCATTTGCTACGTGTTCGTAGCGACCGCGTAGCGAATGGATTCTAAGAAGCCGGGACGGAAGGATATTTTCATTTTCTAATCGAAAAAAACTGCAACGTTCAACGCAATCGGCCAATAATACACGAGTACATTTTTAAAGTTTATTTCAATTTACAATAACTTCCGTATTCTACTAACACGTAACATCAATTTGAAACAGCGAGACAATATTGCATAAACATCGGTACACGTCACGGGCCCGCTGCGACCTCCGCGTGTCCATAATACTGAAGCCGCCCGCAGCCGACTAATGCTCAGGATTCGCAACGAACGACAACATTTCGTCGATCTCCATTCTAAAAATAACGTGGAATGCACGAGGGATAATCGATGTAAAATTACACAAAATATCAATGGGTAAAATAATTCTTTCGCAAGCGTGTATAAATATATCTTTATAATAATAATAATAATAACCATACGAATAACAACTAACTAGCTCCCGCAAGCGAGCCGCTACACGGCGGCGGGGAGCGGGGGGGGCGCCGCGGCCGCACGTCATCGTGCGCTCCTCTACTTTGAATAATCATTATTTATTTTGAATAATCATCGTCGACGGCAACACGGCGAGGGTAGGGTTACTCGGCTCGACCGACGCCGCCCGACTGATATCTAACGAGTGATCGTATTAAACAGTGACTTACTTTTACACCTGTCAGAAAACGCGTCACCCCGAGACGCGACCTTATATAATAGAAATCTTTTTAACGTGCGAAGTCGCTTTCACAAGTGTTACATTTAAATATGAACCGCGAGCGGGGTCGCGTTGAGGCGTGCAAAATAAATAATGGCCATCCAACAGATAGATAGAAGTGGGGGTAGTGGTAGGTGGGGGCGGGGCGGGGCGTCTAGTCCTCGAGGTTGCGGAAGGCGGCCGCCATGTCCTCCAGCAGCTGGTCGAAGTCCGCCTTGATCTTGGCCTCGCCGTCCTTCACGGGGTCCTGCACAAAATACCGAAACGTTACGTCCAGCGCAGGTCAAAACAAATGACTGAAACGCTCGATGAGCCCCCGGGTCGGCGGCGTACCTTGAACTTCATGGACGAGAGCTGGTAGAGCACGCTGCCCATGGCGTCACGGATGACGTTCCACGTGACCTTGTTGTCGGACTGCGCGGTGGACTCGACGGCGTGCCGCGACATGTCGTAGAAGGCGATCATGTTCTTCAGCATGCCCACGGTCTTGTAGAACGGACAGAACCGGTCGTAGGACGAGTAGCTGCGGGACGTATCACGGTTATATAACGCGCACGCTTTCAAACTAATTTGTTTCCGATCCTCATGTCGGTCCACCCCTGGACTCAGGTCAAAGTGAGAGGGTTTTAGGCCACAGTCTGTCACTGTGTGCAGGTTTCCTCGTGATGTTTTTCTTCACCATTGTAGTCAGTGATTTTTAAAGCATAAAACACTCGTAACGAGTTGGAGGTGCATGCCGGGATTTGAACCCAGACTCCTCAGAATGGGATTTTATGTTAGTATAAAAATAGTGTTGCCACCTGTGACATGGTTGTCGTTACCTGTTCTGCTGCAGGAAGTCGTCCTTGAGCAGCTTGGCCACTTCCAGAGTGATCTTGTCGGTCTCGGCCAGCGACGCCTTGCCGACCAGCTGCACGATTTCTGACAGATCCTCTTCCTCCTGAAGGATCTCCTTGACCTGGCGGAGTACAATAGATACTTATCACCGCTACTTCAATAAACAATTACGTCGGTTGCAAATCACCCAAATGTTCTTCTTGTACAATTTCGCCCTCGCCGAAATTCATTAGAACCCCATCGGAAAGCTCACAATACATAACAAATGGTAACTTTTCAAATAGATACAATAAAAAGAACAAGAATAATGATGTAACTGTTATTTGGTCATTATTAGGCATGTATTATATGACTAGTACCTTAGTCCTGAGCGGCACAAACTCGGGGTAGTTCTTGTCATAGAACTCATCCAGGGCGCGCATGTACTTGCTGGGGGCCACAAATAAGAAATCGTTAACATTTTTAAAACAATGTTAATATATCCAGATCAGAAATGTACGCTGAAGTAATTTTTTAGCAATGAATCATACCAACACATCAGTCAAAAGTGTAACTGTAAACAAATTGTATCGAGTAGGTGTGGAACCCCTAACCATTGGTTTAGTAATTAGTTATGTCATTGAGTGTATGTATGTACCTTATGATGAATAAAACGATTTGAATTTGAATTTGAGTTAACCATTGGTTAGGGATCAGTAGATCAAGAGGCCAGTCCGATGTCTAATGTAGAGGAGGTGTGCACCTGTAGGAGATGAGCCAGTTGATGGAGGGGAAGTGCTTCCTTTGGGCGAGCTTCTTGTCCAGGCCCCAGAACACCTGCACGATGCCCAGCGTGGCCGCCGTCACGGGGTCCGAGAAGTCACCGCCGGGGGGTGACACGGCGCCCACGATGGACACGGAACCTGATCCACACAACTCAATATCATCTTGGATAAAATCATATTATTTTACTTGGCCTTTCCTTGTTTGCTTATTTTGTCTAGTATGAATACAATTACTGACACAGCCTTACATGTGGTTGTGATAAATAGCGTAAAATTAATGCTCCTTTTGCATTTAATATCAATAATGGACCTACTGTAAAAAGAATAAATGGTAAGTGTAGCGACAATAAACAAATGTAGTTCGAAATATGTACTTTGTAAGTTGAAGGAAAGATTTCATTATATAACAATTTGCTTGTTAATTCACTTTTGGGTTTCCTCGAGTGTTGTGAAAGCGACCCTCGTTACCACTTCTGCCACTCACTCCCTCACAGTCCGAGTCTCATTTGACAGTGCTGTGTGAAGTGAAGAGTGATTTTTTTGAAAACACAGAGTAAGTCTTTGAGGTGTTGGTACGCGCAAATTATTTATATGTCTTTGACGCGCGCACGTGCGCTTGAGAGTGTGTGTGTATGTACGTTTGCGTGTTCATGCCTTCAAGAGTGCGCATGTGTGTATATGGGTGTGCGTACCCTCCCGTTCGGGGTTGCCGAGGCACTTGACGCGGCCGGCGCGCTCGTAGAAGGAGGCGAGGCGCGCGCCCAGGTAGGCGGGGTAGCCCGAGTCGGCCGGCATCTCCGCCAGCCGCCCGGAGATCTCACGCAGCGCTTCCGCCCAACGCGACGTGCTGTCGGCCATCATGGACACGTTGTAGCCCATGTCGCGGAAGTACTCCGACAGGGTGATACCTGCGGGCGCATACCGAACGTATTACATCATCGTATGTTCTCCATGTGACTGCACGACATGACTGCTAGAGGATGCCGATAGACATGAAGCGGCCGTTTCTTCTATAAAACTATAAAAGGTAAACAAATAAATAAATGTCCCATTTGTACTTCTTGGCAGTGCTTCTGAAGTTTCACGAGTGCTTAATGGAAGGAGCGACTGAAGTAATCGCATCACTCACCGGTATAAATGGAGGCTTCGCGGGCGGCCACGGGCATGTTGGAGGTGTTGGCCACGAGCGCGGTACGCTTCATGATGGACTCGGTCACGCCCTCGATCTCCACGGTCAGCTCGGGGAAGTCGCGCAGTACCTCGGACATCTCGTTACCTGCGGTCCAATTGCATGATCAGAGAGCGTCATTTTGAACTTTTACCGCATTCCAAACATCAAAAATAAGATCAACTGTACTTAATAATGCAACGATTGCAATAAGTTCCGGTACATTAAGTGCGTATATTCAATAACTGTACAATGTGTAAACATGTACGCACCGCGCTCCCCGCAGCCCACGTAGATGATGACGTCAGAGTTGGAGTACTTGGACAGCGCCTGGGAGATAACGGTCTTGCCGCAGCCGAAGGCGCCGGGGATGGCAGTGGTACCGCCCTGCACGCACCTGCACGCCGAAGTGTAGATGTACAATACGTATTAGGCGAAGGAAGGGCGCGGGTGATGCGTGTATAGTATATATATAGTAGTATTTAGAACTTACGGGAACAGCGAATCGAGCACCCGCTGTCCGGTGAGCAGCGGGTGGTTGGCGGGCATCTTCTCGGTGACGGGGCGCGGCTGGCGCACGGGCCACACCTGCAGCATACTGAATTGCGACTTCTCGCCGTCGAACTCCGTCTCCAGCACCATGTCCTGTCAATCGCACGTCAACACAATTCAATCCTTGCAATGAATCACCAAACGTAAGAGGGTCTCTGTGACCAGTATAGCATTTGGTGTTTTTCTCAGCCGTACAATAATATTATTTGTGTATTTTAGGTTTTTCCAAAGGGTATACATAGAAGTATTTAAATAATAATAATTGCATGTTTCTAATACTGACTGTGGTGAACCTTAGACGCCATTTTGTAATAATTAAACAGTCCGACTCCAAATTAGGCAATTAAATACCTGTGTTATGGTAACTGGGCAGCTAATACACACGCATATATCTTCAGGCTATATAATAATTACATAGATATTTTTATGTTACTACAGACACCAAACAAAAAAATACACACTTCACACAGATGTGTGCCGTCAGTGGGAATAGAGCCTGTCATCACCGGTATAGCAGTCAAGGTCTCTAGCCACTAGACATAGAACCCAGTCTAATTAGTGATAGATTACGTTTTAATCGCATTGAAAATGTCAGAAGATAATAAAGAGAAAACTCACAGTGACTTTATAGTGGCCGGGGGCTGCGATGTAGGTGACAGTGCCCTTGGCGCGCGGCGGCATCAGCATCTTGTGCTTCACCAGAGTGTTCTCGTGCACGATACCGTACAGGTCTCCGCCCGTGATGTGGGACCCCACCTGGTAGAATCCAAGTTCTCCTCTTAACAACAATTTTACAAAAATCGTTTTCTACAAATAAAAACAGATAAACAGCTCAGTGCACTTTGAGTAAAATATGTGGAGGACCTGGAAGATGATCTATCAACGTCCATCTATAGTTTCTTACAATTGTATGTTGTTTATAGATTATTCATTGAAAGCATGAAGCTTTCAATGAATAATAAACAGAAGACAGTTCACATAAAACTTTTTATCTTTAAAAAAATAACAGTCACAAACCTTCACATTGAGTGGATTAAACTCCCAGGAGACATCACGGCCCAGGCAAGGCACGTTCACTCCCTTGGGAATGTAGATCGACTGTGTGAGTTCATTGATGTCCTTTAGAGGACGCTGGATGCCATCAAAGATAGAGCCTAATATACCCGGACCCAACTCCACCGATAGCGGCTTGCCAGTACGCAGCACTGGGTCACCCACTGTTACACCTGATGTTTCTTCATATACCTTTGTGAGAAGGAAAGTTATACATATAATACTTAATAATAATTAGTTATACCCTAATATATTTCTCATATGGGGAGGCAGAGACTAAGGACTTTCACACACTAAGACCACGACAGACTTCTTTCGCCATTTCTACTATCATCAAAATTGTTACACAGACTCATGTATTAGAGGCAGTCTTGACCTGGTCTTCATCCCACACTCGTCGTAGCGAAGTGACTGTGCGAAGCCCACATCTTACGCTCATGGCAAATAATAATACTAGTAACATAAAATCAGGTAACTAATTTGATACATGTTTCCCCAATAGTTCTTTACTGTTCAACAATACCTATAAAAAGAAGAGCCAACTTTTCAAGATAAACTGAGAAGTGTGTACTTTAGATGTACTTGTAAATTGGTACCTGAATGGTGGCCATGTCGCCCTCGAGACGGATGATCTCCCCCACCAGCTCATTGTAACCCACGCGCACCAGCTCGTACATAGCCGATCCGGCCATCTTCTCCGCCGTGACGACTGCACGCAACAACACTTGTTAGTTTGGTACTACACGCATGTCAGCCCGACTGGTCAGTTCTTGAATAGTTGACCCATAGATATCACTTTATGCAGTTGTTGCCAATTATTACGTCTAAGTTAAACCTTATCATCGGTTAGGCTACTCGCATGTTCCAGGTCTTTGACAATTCTCAGAGAGTACTAGGTAAAAGGAATTGCAGCAACACCCCAGTTATTTTGCTTTTCTTGAACTACACAAAATTTATTTATCAACATGCTAAAAATATTTATTTTCAATAAAACTCACCGGGGCCAGACACAGCAAATACATAGCCGAATTTGTCTTCTTTGTCCTCATTGGCGATCAGCTTCAAACCGCTTTTCGCCGCCATTTTGAGTTATATAAATCCTTTACCCTGGATATCAAACAGGAGATGGAAGATTAATGTGATTCTCAAATAAAAGAATATATATATTTCTTAATTAACGATTTAGTTTTTAGGTTTTTAGGAAGCTCACTTCACTTGTTTGGTATATTACAGAAACATACAATGTATTTTTACTAAATTATGACCTTATCTCACAATTACTTCCGAAAATTTTAATATCACACCTGATCAACTGCTACTTCTGTGTATGTACGAGATTGAACTAAACTAGCGCCCTCACTCCAGGGAAATCAAAAACTGAAAGACAGATCAGCTGATCCACAACTTATATATCTCTAGCTGCTGATAACAGTTTATCACCAATCACTGTCAATAGAAACTTTATATTCTTTAACAAGTGTGTCCCTTGACTTGATTCTTTTTTATATCTACGTTTGCCCAAAAGGCAGACTAATCATATTATTTAAAGTATTTCATAGTCTGACTGCCTCGTTGGTCGAGCGGTTGCTAGCGCGACTGCCGATCGGGAGGTCCTGGGTTCAAATCCCGGGTCGGGT
>DWDX01002394.1:0-15356 GCA_018245675.1 Agara michaeli
CCCACATTTCACCAGTTACGTTTAAGCCCCACAATGGAATAGGTGGTGAGCCTATGCACAGGGCACACATCCAGACTCTGTAAAATACAATTGTTCCAATATTTCCTTTCGTTCACTGAAGAGTTCAGATATTGACGTGGCTGTAAAATAACGTTATGTGTATGGGCAAAATGATTCAAAAAGATTTAGATATGTAATAACAAAAATTACTTACACTCTGTCATAATGGTACCCATACGTTGAACAAAACGGTCTCATGTTGGGTTTTACTACTGTATAATTTATGGAATTTGGACAGGAATGGAAAAATAACTCAATGAACCTATATAAATTAATATTCCTGAAATAGGTGCTGCTACTAAAAGTTTATAATTTTTAGACAAACCCGTTTCTTCTAAGAACGTGGTGTTATAAAGGTATCCCGTAGTAAGTACAACGAACAATTCAGCTCAGTTTGCACGCCTAAGCCGTAACTTGAGAGGCTTCGGGGAAAGTGGCTTAGAAGTTTCTTACATAATTAGATATTAGGTTATTTAGTCTGCCTTGATATGCTATACGTACATTTAATTTTATTCTTAATGTACGCGATAAGTATTGTTAATGAATTATATTAAATTATTGTACAATATACATAATTAGGATCAACTTTTTGTTTGTCATTTTCTTCTCATCTTCACGTTCTGTAATGCCCTTTTATTATTTACGTTCCTCACCAGCACCTGTAGGAGCACTGGAGCATTCTCCACTACGCTGCTGCGATGTCAATTGACGGAGAAACTGGTTAGTCTCTAACGAATCTCTAAAAAATTCTTAAACAGTATTTAAAAAATCGACGACGCTTAAAGACGATTACAACCAAAACAAACTGATTTTCAATTTGTAACTACCACAAAGTTAAAAATTACAAGTACATATTTCCCACTAAACTTTAGTGTGACGTTAGTGAGAATCTATCGTCACTTTTGTTCTATTACGTTTGTCACGAAAGCCAATTGACGTCAGCAAACTTTGAAAATATAGCTGTCGAAGGTTAAAACCGGTAGAGAATAAAGAAATAGCCGCTAGCAACCTGCGACGGTCCTTAAATCAATTAGGAATAAGACGATGCATCCCGACGGTTTAATAAGGAGTTACGACGACGCCGCACCCGGCCATAAAACGCTGACCACCGTCCAACAATGGACGGAACACGGCCAGATAATGGAAAATTGTCTAAAGGGATTTTTTATTATAACCTCGGTAACCACTCGAGTCGGTGACGAGAATTTATGGCGATTTCCTTTTATTGTGCACACTCTAGCTCCTCTCAATGTATTATGGTAATTGCCTCCTCTGAATCCCGAATTGAAACGCTTCTCATGCTGTCTCGATTCTGTAATACGGTTTTATTTTATACCTGAATCTACTGTCATTTGGTAGAAGTTTTATTCTAGTGCCTCAGCTCTTTTACAAACAAATGCCAGTGACGACTTTATGTATTTTCACTTAAGTGCTACGTTACTATCTGTGAATGTTTGTGCATTTTGTCTCAGATGAATAACTGTTAGATGACTTTGACATTTGAGAAACGCAACGTGGGCTCACAAAAAACTAGAAACAATTAACACAATTTAACAACAAATGAGTGGTATTCAGTCATTAATTTGTTCCCGTGCATGAAATTGATCAAAACATTTGTTATATATAGTAATAAATATCACTGAAAAAGAAGCAACAAAAAAATTATTTGGCTTTAAATTAACGTTTATTGATCTGCTGATCTGCACAATTTTGTAAACAACATTCAGCACAAAGGTAAACAATTTAACACGTTATGTTGTTAGTTAAATCTGTATGATTTGTGTTATCCGGTAGGTAAACTATCCGTTCGGGTAGAATTTCGCCTATCCGATAATCCTATGATGCATGAATTTATAATTTACCTGAATAAAGTAATACAATAATTTAACAGGCATTTCTAAGTTATTACGATGTTGAATAACAAGATATTTCGAGGTTTATGAGCACAATCATTAATATCGTGTGTATCAACCATCAAAGCAAGTTCACGGGCAGGTGTCGAGGAAAATCTACCACGACCTTATAGGTCAAATACTGCCTGATGTAGGAATCAAGAGTCTCCGCTTCCGTCTCTTCAGCTCCGTCTCCGAGTAGAAGAAGCACTTTAGGTCTGTAAGGATAGAGATATTTGGCACTAAGTAATTCGGTCGTTAAAGCTACGTAGATATAAAAAAAAAGGTTTTTCGGAACTTCCAACTAAATAGAGACTCGTCTACTATGTATTTTAAGTATTAAACGTGTACGTTATAAATCAGTGTTACAATCAATGCTAACTACAAATCATCGAAGTATCATTTGCATATTTTTGGTTTAATCTAGACATTTGTTTAGAATTTAGTATTAATGTATTTTGTTGGGAAGGTATACGTACAGTAACCGGGATTCGAAGGCCGATGATCACCATTAACAGAATTAGCCTCCAATTTTCAGAGTGAAATGCATAAAAATCTAAACTTTACTATTTTTGCGACTGTAACTCATCCCGCGTCACGATTCGTGACGAGAGCCTTTTCATCAGTTTTTCAAAATCCGCCGCCTGCCATAAAGTCGCAACGGGATTCCACCCAAGCGTAATTTTCTTCACGTTTCAATCAACTACTAGGTCAACATATACATTTATATATACGCACATAATAATTCCCTACATCGCATTGAACAAAGATAAAATAACCTTTCATATCATTAGATTCGCTTGGATCGCTATTAGATTTGTTTCCAAATATAATTATTGTAATAACAATAAAACTATAATTAATAATACCAGTCTAACGTAAAAGTGCTGAATACACTAAACTTGAAACTTAGTTAAAACCATTGAACAACAATTGCAAACAGGAACTCTAGTCCTGTAGCATGGAACAAAGTTTCAGTTCAAAAGCCACTTGTTCTTGTTCCTGGGTCTTCGTAACCTTTAGACCGGAACGGCTTTGAGTACGTCATTACCTGCTGACTTCAACCAGAAATCTGATAATAGAAATTGGTAGTTGACAGTTTAAATTGAGCGGGGTATTTCAATACCCTATTAAAAACGCCTTTAAAGTTCTAATTCGACTATCTACAAACATATATATGAATGCTATGTGTATCGTCTACATGTAGATAATCATATAAGAGAGTCGTTCGTTTAATGGCGATCGATTAAAATGCCTATCGCGCTTTTCAACCTACGCTTTATCGGGTTTAAATTTTATTTCAAGCGTATTGAGTAGATGTGACGAGGCTCAACAGAATTTTTACTTTCAGCGTTCATTTTTGTAGAGTGCTTATAACTCTTGTATTTCATACACATAGCTACTGAAACTTAAGTTCTTTTTTTAAATGTATTTATTTAATGGCTTTGTATGTCAGAGACTTAAATAAAAAAAGACAAACGAACGTTATACATAAGCCTGCTTATTCACATTATAATTTCTTGTAGCAGACGGAGAACTGGTGGTTGGCTGGTTACGCTATTTCATTTTGTTACACTTGTATATCAGAATTTAACCTTAAAATTCGTCCTGTCCAATGACACAGATCACCGCTTCTCGAGAGCCATAAGAACAAAGAACCATGAATACTTAGTGAATGCCAATCCAATAAATCTGCGACGACAAGTATGTAAAAATTATTCGGTAGGTGGTGCAATGTGTCATACTGTTTGACCACAGCATTACCAGCGTTACATCTATTTCTACTGTGAAGCAACGGTTACTAAAACAATTCATATGATAGAGTTTGGATGATAGTCGATGTGTATGCTAGAAGTACAATCTCAGTCCTCAAAAGAAACTTAACATCTGTGACCAGCCTCTAACAGCACGGGTACTAAGTAAGTAATTGGAGTCCTGTTGGACTCCAAAGATAATATTACTTATTATATTATATATTGGTAACAGCAATCAATACTAACCAATTAATATTCTTATTAACGGTTATTACTCAGTAGACTAATTGATACTAACAGTCCTATTCCTACGATCCTATTCGAGATCGGTTGCAGGTGTCGATGGCATGCGACGGCCACTTGTGACTGCTGCCTGCTCGTTTGCTACTGTCTTCACAGAAAAAAAGAAGAAAGAAAACTTGCCAGTTTACAAAAGAAAAGCAAACAAAGTAAGACAAAAAGCATTCAGTATTTAAGGGTAGGGATTCTAATTGTTTTGTCTTTTACTCCTGTGTTATATTTGACTTAAGATACATTATATATTTCACAGGCTTCTACAGTTAAGGAGTTCTTTAATATCCAAACCCGTGTTGTTGCTTATGTAAGTTCAGAAAAGATGCCACAATTTCAAAATCTACTGACTTTTTCTTAATTTACAGGCACAGTCACCAAATTATTTGACATTCATATTTTTATTTAAATGTACTATCTCTATTCATTAATAGATCATCGTCATCTTTCTTTTAATTCAGACTTTCTCCAGCGGCTCGAAAGGACTTATCAATATAACAGTGGTGTCAATGACATATGACTGGAATATAACGTACTTCGTATTTTGAAGTTGAACTGTTTACCCATGCCGAAGTTATTACCCCATTTTACTTCGAGCCACACTTTTTACAAACCATATTTTTTATCACAACACTCGACATAAGTTTTTGCGTGAACCGTAGGCGCGAGTGTTGAATTGTTTGCGAACAAACTTCCATCGTAATGAAAAGTAAATTCCTGCTGGCGTTGGTGGAGACATCAATAAAAAAAAAACTATTTCTCCCGGCTCCCCTTAAGGGCGTCACTGTTGAAAAATATTTACTTATTCCGTCGCTGCTACGTCAATTTACAGCTAACTTACCAACTTCACTGTTTTGTTGCCTTTATTTATTCAAATCTGTGTTTTACAACCATTTTATTGTCTAATACTTCTATCCCTCCTCCTTATGCTACTAGTGATTGTATGGAGCGTTACTTTGCGGCGTCATAAAGAGTCAGCATGAGAGAGAGAGAGAGAGAGAGAGTCAGCAAGCAAAAATCGTTGGTTAAAAATTAAAATTATAAGTACAACTAACGATTGAGACTGTGTGTAGTAATTGGATTGTATCTGTAGTCTAAATTCCACATATTAGACAGACGGATCAGATATTTTTTTAACGTTTTGCAACGTCAATATTGAGACCAAAATAAAGTTAAGAAAATTTTTTTTTAAAATGTTTCACATTTATTTATAAATATAAATATAAAGCGTTTTCAGTAATTTCATGACCATTGGTTAGTAAACATTGGGTTTCATAATCATCTTGCCCCAAATTACACCACAGCACACAATGTACACATGTATAATTTCTTCAAGTAAGCTATCTTATACGTTTCTTCGTAGCTTATTTTTTGATTGTTAACGCTTCCTTTACGACAGCATTAAAATAATTGATGTTTATTAAAACTTTCAGAACCCCGACCCTTCATTAATTGATTTGCTAGCACGACACACAGATTTAAAGGTGTGTTAAGCACGCAACTCTTGTCAATAATTCACCTTAAATTGCCGCCATGGATATTACCGGGGCACATTTCGTTTGGGGCGCTTTTACTACTACACCCACTTCTATCCTTATCAACTGTTATTAAAACACTTTGTATTTCGTTTTAAAAAGCGTTACGGTTTTGCGTGTACACTAGAGATGACCAGATCCAGCATCAAATTTTACGGAGCATCTTCAGTGCTGTCTTCACAACGGTTAGTAGCAAAACTTTTGATTAGATAAAATGGAACACAAAGTAACGCCTAATACGATAAACTAAAACGGATGACATTCCATTACTCGACAATAGATAGCACTGAAGCTATGAAAAGACATAATTACAGAGAATACAAAAGCATACAGTACCTATCACTGTGAACTGGTATAATTACTCCACGTAGTATCGGGCGGACAGCGGTAAATACACAATTACTCGATGAATTGTTAATTTCCTTCTTGACATCGTCATTATCTTGAAAATCAATTAACTGTTCAAGCCTAACTAGTTTCTGCTTACGTGACCTAAGTCAGTACACCTCTGCCAAGTTCTGACATCGCTGGAGTGAAGCGATAAACGATCTCTCTTTTCACCGCGTAACCATTAAATCCATGAATACTATGAAATTTAAACTGCTAGCAATTTTCCTATTACTAATGCAATACTCACCAAATAATTCTTATTTACACTTATCGCTAACTGAATTCGCTGTAAGGTCCCATTCCTATAGCCCTATTAAAGGTGGGTTACTGATTTCTCTTCTCAAAAAAAAAAATACTCTTGAACGTGGAAAGAATCTCTCGTGTTAATGAAAATATCACATTGCGGCAGGGTCAGAATTGTATCGGTTTAACAAATAATTGAATGCAACAGATATTGGGTAGAGACTGACCGGTTAAGACTACGCAAAGCGCATGGGTGTGTTATGTAGTATTTTGTATGATTACTCCGCGATTATCGCTTGTCGTTTCTCACTAGCAGTAAAACCATTTCTTTAACTATCTCAATTTGCTTTATCGCGAACTTATTTCTATTAGCCACGAATTGAACCAAACGACTATATTCTTCTTGAAAAAGTTTAATGAAGCATTTATCTCTTCTAATTCGAGTTGAAATGTAACAAAGTTGTGTAATGAACTTACTTGTTAGATAAAATGTACATTTCAATAATACATTCTGTAGCAAAAATCTTTTATTTTTAAAATTTTCAAAAAGTCACAAAGTATCCACTTCTATAAATTTCATGACATTAAGATTATCTTTTCTTTCATAATCAATCCATATTATATCATAACATTCAATGAATATACATTTTATGCCTTTCTGTTATAAATTATAATAAACTATACATTTTAGTTTTTATAAACGAACGTGACTATTAGAAAAAAAAAGTAAAAGACTAACAAAAACTGTAACAAGACTTGAACAGTAATAAAAGGCACTAAGTCTAAACATAGGTCTACAAAACCTACTTGATACCTACCCTCTTACAATGAATAACACGAGTACGGTTTGAAAGCGACCACTTAACGAAATTATCTAATACCATTAAAAAAATCCATTACAAGTCCTGTGTTCGCACCGTGTAATGACACTCTACGTACCTACAGTTGAGAAATACAGATAATATCTTTTGTGTATGACCAGATGCCTTTCCGTTTTCAGTTTCCAGTCAGTCAGACCGTTGGCGCTTACTTAAAATTTTCGTTCTAATGTTTCAATACAGGTGTATGTAGGCTGCAATGAAGACAAAATATTTTTTAAATATGTATAAGGGTTAAGTATATGCGAACGGTCTCATCTACTGTCTGCCTACGATTTAGATACTACACGTGTCTCGTAAATATAATTAGCCAATACACAAATAACACACAGCAACCAAATTGAAATACTTGCTATTGCTAAGGCATTAAGTAATAGAAGCTGTAAATAAACTTACATTACATAAGCAGGTCAATTTGCCCTGATTATCGAAGGCCCATATCGACTTACCCATAAATTACGAAGCCAGCATTGTAAATTTATGTGAAATCATACGAGGCTTATCAGATATTTGTAAAGCAGCTTCAGCCTAATTTGGCATCAGATAGCTGTCTGTAAAATTATACCAAATATCCATATAACACATAGAGGATGAGCTAGATTTTAAAAATCCCATTGTTTCGTACTTCGGTGGATTTAGAACATTATGATCTAATATTATTTCGACATCTAACTACATTGTTCAAAACAATGGACCAATATAAAACACACAATAAAACTGTCATATAAAAAACACAACCAGTAATTACTTCACCACAAAAACATTTTACAGTTCTAAGGTGAGTTGATTTGATAAAAGAGTTTACTCGGCAACAAAGGGGCATTTAAGCAAAGGAGGAGAGAGCGACGGAAGAAAAATGAATGATTACAGCAAAAAGGGCCATCAAAACGAATGATAAACGAGCTTAATCCGAGTCCCATCCTTGTTTTATTACCATTGGACGATTGTAAAAACGTATTAGTGGGCGGCAACACAGGGCCGGCGACGATCTATGACACTTTAGTTGCTCTTTTTATGCGTTACGTGGAACATTTCTTCTAATTTATAGAACCGTTATTACTATTGTGCGGGTGAATCGATGATAACAATAAACGCTTACGAAATGGATCTAAGGATTTTCATGTTCATCCTCTATTGCGTAGGTTTCGTACGTTTGATTCTGTGGGATGTCCAACTGATTGAAAACTTTTAATGACACTAATGTTCACGTGAAATTCGGTCTTTTCACACTACCGCCCGAATCAGTCGTCGTCCGCGTGATACCGCGAGAGTGCGTTCACGTTAACACGTCAGACCACGTCATCATATTCGGATTATCGATTCGATAGCGATTCTAAATTTTTTTTAGTACTTTAGGACTACAATTTGAACTGAGGACTAATACGTTATAAGACAAAAATTATTTTATTCTGTGTTTGTTTAAAAACCTGATACCGTTACTTTGAGCAACTTTGAATTAAGTACGACTTTGACTTTGAAATAAGTCAAATTTAACAATTATCATCCAACATTTCAAACTGTTACTAAAACAATTTACGGATTTATATAAAAACTTGCTTTTTCTTAATACAACGTCAGCAAGCTTTCACTAAGGGTCGTAAAGATCTATATGAGATCCTACATACGTGAAGAAAGGGCTCATTAAAGCGACTAGGCTTTCTTGTCCCTTAATAAACGAGGAGATGAGAGGGAACGAATACCATGACGACCTATTATACTCGCATAATATATCTCCTTGAAGAGCTCATATAGCCTTGTATTTATACTAAAAGTTACTATGTATCTGTGTATCGCTAAAATTTATATCATTATTACTTTTGGATGTAGTTTAAATGGAAATTGAAATACTATACATTTTTTTTACATTTACATTATACATTTCTCAAATATTTTGTTACTCTAGCAGTTTCATATTTTTTATTTATACCCTCCTAATGTCTTAATCATAAATCATCTTAATGCTGACCGTGAATCTATATCTGGAACTGAGAAATATAGAGATAAGGATTAGTGGTCAATCGTTCTGACCTAAGTTTAAACCGCTTTGAAGGTTTAAAGATTGACAATGACCGCTTCGAATGTTATACGGCAACGCTCATTAAAATTTCTTGGCTAATTTAACGCTCAGAAATATTTTATTCGACTAAATAAATCACTGAAGTGTACACTATGGTACATTCGACTGTTGTCGAATTTTAGCGAAATTACACTCGCCGAAGCGAGGCGTACAGTGGGAAATGGATAAAAGTTTAATTAAAAATCTGAGCAGACTATTAGCCCCACATAAAGAGCTGGAAATTCTGAGGTTCTGATTTCATAAACATCTCGTATTTCATTTCTAAATGTGGCCAACCATACCGTCTAGAATATACTCGGGCGATTTTATATGGTCATAACTAATGATTCATTATGCACAGCGGTAAAATGCGGTAAAAACGCACGCAACTCTACCTCGCGGCAAGTAAATTAGATTTCGAAAAATATACATAAAAGATGTACTGCCAAATTTAACTTAATATTAAATTAACTGGCTACTTTATTAATTACGACGGAAAACAAGAACATGAAAGAAAATTTTCCAAATGTAAGCGGACGATAAAATTTTCAGAGTTAAAATATGGTACTCGGAAGCCATAAAGAAAATTTTACATAACAGAGATAAGATTTTCAGAATTATATCGCAATTGTTAAAAGCTTTAAATTCGCATTAAAGGATAAATTATATTAATGGTCTCTGATAAAATATGAAAGTTAAATTTATATTAGAAGTTAATTTAAGAAACTTTGCAACTCTCGAAGCTTTTGTAAGACGTGATACCTTAAGCCCTTCAAATGGAAAAATATAGTCATTAACTCGAATTGTGGAAATCGCTAAGTAAAAACAAAGAGCAATTGTAAACCATTTTTACTGGTATACAAGAACAAAAGCTTTCTATATTTGTCTATAATTATTTTCTAACCTCAAAAATTGCTGTATAATTGTATGAATTTGAATAAAATTAGTAATAAAACGTATACCCTATTTGAATGTAACACGAGGCAAAAGTACTCGTAACGCGTAAACTTAGTTTTCATATTATCTACTCAGTGGCATCGTAAAAGTACCAAAGTTCGTTTGTCTTCATTATAATTTTTTTGATATAAAATACATTTTCCATTGTATCTAGGTAAACTTTCCTGTAATAAATTTTCCAGCGAGTGTAATCGAACTCACATAATCTATAACGGCTTCCAATTTTTTCCCGGATCCTTCCCCAATTTCCCACAGGAATCATTAAGTCGATGACAACTCGAAAAAAAATATATCGAGGGAATACAACATAGAGATACACCTTACAACACATTTATGCATACACACGCAATATTATTATCCGTTTTAATATAACAGCTTTCATACGAGGCTTTGCACGTGCAGAAGTCGATGTCACGTTGCATGCCAATAAATCATGCAACTCTATTTTTACCCTATTTGTTATAAACACTACATAGTATAAAACAAAGTCACTTTCTCTGTCCCTATGTCCCTATGTATGCTTAAATCTTTAAAACTACGCAACGGATTTTGATGCATTTTTTTAATAGATAGAGTGATTGAAGAGGAAGATTTATATGTAATTACATTTGTGTAATAATATATGCGCGGGACGAAGTCGCGGGCAAAAACTAGTTAAATATAAAGTATACTAGACGCAATAAATTTTTTTCTAACCGAGGGCGTAAATCTAAAATTTGACGTGTCTAATTTCCGAACCGTGAAAATTTTGTACCGAGTTTCAACCGCAATTTTGGCGCGTTAAGAGTAGAATTTCCACAAACCGATAAACTCATTAATTGTTTTATTTAATCAAGTAACCAGCGAATATATAAAATTTCACGTGTCTAACTTCCAAACTGACGACATTCTATAACATATTTCAACCCCTATGACGTTATAAAAGCTCATCAACAAAAGGATCACAGCCGGTACTTACTCGTTTTTATTCGGTTAAGCGTAGGGAAAATCTACACATAAGCTCCAGTCAATCTACGATTCTATATTTAAAACGGAACTAGGAAGGGTTGACTAAAATTTTTCGCGTCTCTAATACCAGAATGTTTTATGAGCCCAGCGATGTATGCTTGTACTCCCATGCAACGTTGGTGACACGTGAACAGTACTGCGGCCGGTGATTTAGAGTTTTCATTTCGCGTTTTGTATTTTTAGCCTTTCAGCTCGCGGCCATAACCCTTATGTATAACACTCGCTTTTCATAATTTCGTCCGCTTCCGTACTTAACAAATAATCTTTAAATTTATCAACTATATTTTTTGTATTCAAGTATTTTTATCCTTAAGCCAATCATATCACCACAACAGTTCCCAGAACTAACTATCCAGTCATATAGCAGCCATAGATTCAGAATACAAATAATGAATTGATGCCTAAAAGTATTTTGTGCTAGTTACTGTCCCTAACTTTTCCAAAAATTAATATTATTGCCATTTGTAGAGCCTTATAGCTCCTCTGTTAATAACAACTAACGTTTGCAGCAAAACCGTATATGGTTTTGTTAATTGAAGGTATTCGACATTTTCTGACTTCTTTTGTTTTACAACAAAAGCCATAAATACGGTTTAAGTATCACTCGAAAACACCGAAATATTGTGAAGAATTTCGAAACAATTAGGTCAGAGTTTTTTATCGAAAGTATCTTAAAAATGATAAGATGAAAACCTTTTACTTAGATGACATCTTACGGATAGATTGCAAATTATTATTTTCGCTATTATCGTGACCCGAAATTCAGATTTAATATAATTTTATAGACAATCGCAAATTATAACCTATTGCAATAAGGTGGTCCTTTTTATACACTTTTCTCTTTGATATCGCACGATACTTTAGTCATATTTCAATATTACCAGCGAGCATTTTGTTAGTAATATTATTTACGCTGGTTATCCAATCGGTATTGTGGCCAAAGGTAAAGAATTCAAATTCAAATTCAAATTATTTTATAGCTAAATATTTATATGTATCCCACAGTAATATCCTGTAATATATAAAACAAATATTCCTCCAAGTCGATTTCCCTAAATAATCATCATTACGCATTTACGGAAGAAACATACGCCAAGGACGCCATTATAATAATAATTGTGTGTAGTTTGTTTTGAAGATGAGTTATGGAGCTCATTTTTGATGTTTGTACACAAATATTTTTTTGTCAACTTTGATGCATGCATTTACTAGACATTACAACTTGGAGAGCTTGATTTTAATTGTTTATTTTGGAGGTCAGAAGTTCGAATCTAGGGCACGCACTAGCTTTTCTAAAATTTATATATGAGACTAAAATGATGAAGAAGACTATCGTGAGCAAACCTCCATCAAATCGCAGGAGTACCGTTATAGATTATGCTTCATGCCTTCCTCGGCCGAAAGAGAGACCTATGTCCGGTTGAGGAACACAACAAGGGTGTACCCAATGTTCTTTAAAGCGCTTAAAGCTTTCCCAGCACGACTTGAACAACGTATGCATGGACTATACTAAAAGACGTTGTCATTTTAAACAACAATTCGTGTTTGATAGAGTAACAAACAGTTTGTGTTCATAAACATGTAGGTATATTTATTCTTTATTAAAGTTAACAAAAGACGGACATGATGTCAAATTGCATTTTCTACAATGTCACGAAGGTATATAAGAGCAACCACGACTGCTCATAAAAAAAGTTTATTTAAGTTTAAATTGTTTTAGATTCCCAGTGACCAGAGACCAATTAACAGAATATACACAGAAGCAACTCTCTCAAGAAGGTAAAACTCATAATCAAATATAAACCCTTCCAACATTGTGGATCTACATAGTTAAGTTACCACATAAATTTCCTCCACGCATACAATAGCAACAAAAGTGAAATAAGAAAGCGAGTGATACTCGCAAGATGTGATGTATTCTCATATCAGATGCGTCATAAAACAGTAAATCAAATAACAGGAGATATGAGTCCGCAGCGTAATGTACGGACGGTGCGTGTGTGCTCAAATGTGGGCCTCACGTGAGAAACAACTATTACAGCGCAGTTGGACTAACCTTGTAGAAACATACTTTGGAATTCGTTTATCATTTATCATATAATTTGATAATATCTTGGAAATATAGATAGTTAACAGAACATCTCCGTAGTACAACGGAACAATAACATAATTACTTTTTTACATTTTTTTATAATCTACTCTATTATTTTAGGTATTCAAAATAAACAAAAGTTATGTAGCATACAATATAACAAAATACATTATAAAAATGCTCTAGGTCCTCCTACACGACAGTGATCAGTGCAGAAAAAGGTCATGTAAATGAACGAGGAAGAAAAACCTATCCAGGTATAGTCTTTTCTGACTGCTGGAATGCAACCTGGTGCAACCTTGTTTAAATATATTTCATTTATATAGAAATAACACTGAAATATGGTGATTCAATAACATAACTTCGATGTGTTTTAGATGCTAAGAAAAAAAAACTTGATCAAATTGATATTTAAAAAAAAAAAAATAAACTCATTGCATCACAGTATAAACGATTAATAATAACAACAAACGTTTACTGTCAATATATTTCCAATAAATTTATTAACATACCCCGCAGTCGCACGCTTAATAAATGACAAAATTTAAATACTGACAGTAAGGAATATTTATGGTCTTGGAGACAATTAAAATAAGGTGAAGCAAAAACCGTCAGAGAAAAAGCGAGGGAGTGAAAAAGGTCCATCAATTCCTGTTACAAATGAGGCAACACTCCGTTATACAGATATGGTCTGAGAAGACCTTTGTAACTGTAGAGACTTAGACAGGATTATTATTTTTGAAGGGGGCTAGTACAAAAATTCGAACATCAAAAAAAATTAATTGTGATTAAGCATAATTTATATGTCATAACTCCATAATAATGTGTGTATTGAATTTTAGATGTCAAAGCGGTGATAAAGGATTTATGACCTGATTGCAGGTAAATAAGTACAATATATAGAAGGTATTCTTTGTTGTCTATGAACCTAGCAAAAAGCATCGCAAACGATTACATAATCAAATGTTAAAATGGTTTTCAAGAAGAGCTCTTCTCGCGCTTTCCTTGAAGAACCCCAAAGTCATAGCGCCAGAAGAGTACCTCAGATCGCAATTAATTCCACATTATAAACACGCGAGTGGAAATTCTGTAGGAAACGTAGTTGGGAATCGAACCTACAACCTCCGGATCAGCAGTGAGCTTCACTAACCAATATTCTCACGGGCCTGTCAATTCCGTATACCGCTGATAATAATAATCGGTAATAAAAACTTTCAACACAAAAATAAAAACCGACTTCAAAGGGAAAACTATTCTAAAACAAATTAATTTGCACTAAAAAGTAAATAAATAATTCAAGGTCCTATCTTGTTATTCTTGGAGTCGGTGTCAGCCATAAGCTCCGGAGAAAAGACACCGACTCCGAGAATGATTTTAAAAGTCATTAACAATACCCAATGATAACTTCCTTACCGCAAAATGATGAAATTCATTAGTATTATTTACTGCTATAGATCTTATGATTACCAATTTGTGTGTTGTGCGTATATCTTATAGTCAATAAATCACGGCGTGTGCAAAGATATGGCTAGTGAGTAATTCATAAGTAGGCTCAAGGAGTGAAGATGTTCTTTTTTAAAATGTATGTAACCGTAAAAGGAAATAACACAGCGGAACGGACGATTATGTGCGCAGATAGTACGCTCGCTTGTTATTTATAGCGCAGATAGCGGGCGATGATTTAAGGAATACAGATAATGTGGAATTTACTGCTGTGTATAACCTATTAACAATTATTTTCTTTTTATAAGACACGTTCGTTTTGATCTATAATACTGCATCGTCGGTAAAGGATTTAGGATCGTTTCTTAGATATCCTTAATTCGTAATCTGCTACGGATCAGCTTTTCCTTTTAAATATTGTATTGTATGAACACGTTGTCAATTTATTCACCTCTACGTGTTCATACATATAAATCTAGGTAGTGAACGTTACCAGATCAATGCGCTTTAATACTATAACCTGTCAATAAAAAAGTCGCCGTTATATACAAGTTAAAGCACCGTCTAATTGAAGGATCCTTTTGAAGTTTTGCTGTCAAATATTGACGGGACAAGTTTATGTATCGAGATGTAGATACAGATTAGAAAAATAGATATATTTCAATGCAGTAGTTGTTTTTTCACCACCTATTCCATTGTGGGACTTAAACGTAACTGGTGAAACGTGGGGGTGTACTACACTCCTCTGCCTACCCCT
>DWDX01002395.1:0-15354 GCA_018245675.1 Agara michaeli
TTAAATCTTGTCAAGAACACACGTCTTTCTATTGAAAATACAAACAAGCAAAAAGCAACCTTATCATACAAAACAGATATTACTCTGTTACACTTCAACGATGAGAAAGAGACACACATGGTCAAATTTTCCGCTACCGTGCTCCAAGTTTGAGATGTGATAAGGCGACGAGCGCCGGCCGGAGCGAGCCGCTCCGTACGTACCGGGTCGCGCAGGCGCTCGGCGATGTCGGCCAGCTGCTTGTCCACGTCGTCGAAGTGGTGCTCGGTGGCGGCGCGCGCGGCGGCCCGCAGCGGCGAGCGCGGCGGCGCGCCCTCCGCCAGCAGCACGACGCCGCTCAGCTCGCTCGAGTACAGCGCCAGCGCCGGCTGCAGCCGCCCCGACCACCTGCGCGCCCATACTTTACATTCGCACGCCCGC
Organism: Agara michaeli; assembly: GCA_018245675.1. Classification (NCBI taxonomy): domain Eukaryota; kingdom Metazoa; phylum Arthropoda; class Insecta; order Lepidoptera; family Hesperiidae; genus Agara; species Agara michaeli. Next base: position 421 of record DWDX01002395.1, read on the forward strand.
TTTACGCACTCGGCTCGGTACGTTTTCTATCAGTTCAGTGCGAAAACACGCGTGCGGTAAATATTCATGCATATTAAACCATTCCCTGTAATCATACACTCTTGAGCTTATCTGAAATTCTGTTACGCCCCGACTGGCCATCTGTCGTTATGGCGTTCATCATAAATATAGTCGCTGACGATGTCGATGTGTAAGCTATATTTCGTGGGTATGCAATTGGAACTTTTTATACCTATTGCATACATACGTGAGGTGATTACCGTAACGAAACACTCGATTGTAACCGTGGCATCCATCGGCAGCCAGTAATGTTGCAGTACACGTGTATGACTCACTTGTCTCCGAGGTCCACGGAGCACAGGTCCATCATGTCCGCCGCCACGAGGCGAATGTTGTGCGTCTGCTTGAGCTGGCTGCCGAGGTGGATGGTGAAGCTCTCCTCCAAATGCGGTCGCGGATTCGGCGCTTGCGTCGGCAGCAGGAAGTCCGCCGGGAACGTGCACAGGGGTGAGTTGCTGGAACCAAACATCCAGCTAACGATTGACTACCGACGGTGACTTCATGAATGATTATATACATTTAACTAAACTCTAAATTTTACCAAGTATCCTAGGTCAAATGTGAGATGCCAAATAAACAGTGAGAAAGATTGGTGGCCTTGGCAATTTATTTGATTAAGATGTAATGTAAGTTCATTGATAAATTAAATAAAGGAAAAGTAACAAGCACAAACCTGGGCGTGGCGGTCTCGTCGGCCTGTAAATCACCTAGCGCGGCCATGAGCCAGGCGCGGTGCGCGGCGCGCTGGGCGTGGCGCAGCGCGTCCAGCTGCGAACCCCAGCGGCCGGCGGCCAGGCTCTGCTGCTCGAAGTGCCGCGCCGCCAGCGCGTTGATCTCCTCCTCCGTCGAGGACGTGTTCAGTAGCCGCACCTTTTCTTCCATCTCCTCTGTCTGGCTGAATGGTACATTTGGCTAAATTATGAGGCGTCATATCACTATACGCTCCTCTGAGTCTTCTTACATTGAAATATATGTTAACTATTTGGAAATTAGATGAGCTACATTATCTGTAGGATAATTGTAAATAACCGGATTATGGGCATGACAAACAATGCTGTATAGCTCATAATAGTAGATAGCAAAACTTTGAATTCTATCCATAATCATACTGATACTGATTTATCATAATTTTATATCAACAGAAACACCCACAGTATGAATATGTTCAGTAACTTCAGGTATTCTTGTCATATATATATCGAAGCCATTCTTGTTATGTTATAAATAATCTTCTAATTGTGTGATATTTGAAGTATCCGCTATTTACTTTTATTTTTAAATTAATAATTTGTCTACTTTATTTCACGGACACTATTCAAGGTAAACAGATTTTCAAACTGGATCCAGTAGATAAGTTATTAAAAAATTCATAAATAAAAAGTGTAACCTACTCTTCTACTTTGTTGTGTACTTAAATTATTTACATCCTAGAAGTACCTAAATATGGGCAAGATATTCTTACGATTGTGTCAACTTCTGTATGTCATCGTCTCTATTGTTAAGCATGTTCATCACAGTCTTTGCGTATGAACTTTCCACCTGCAGTATTGTCTCTAAAGCGGGTGAATGCACCAGCTTGTGGTAGGCTGCTGCGAATACCTCCTCGTCCGATGTACCTTTCTGTTCTGCAAACTCTACCACGTTCTCCTTGAACAACTTCTCCCAGTTTTTCACAATGCCTTCTACATTAATTTCACCGTTCTTTAACTGGTTTAATAGTTTCTCATCCCGTTCATTGTGGAAATTTTTAGTCTCCTGTGCTATGAATGTTGCTAGCTTTTCATTTAGTTCTGTAAAGTTTGAATTGAAATATAGGGTAATATGAAATCCATGATTACTGAATAATAAAAGTTAATGCACACGGTCTAGAGCATATGTTAATCTATTTACATTCACTTTATTATAAATCTAGAGGTTTGCAAATTTTGTATAGTCGTAGAAAAGTTACAGATCAACCAGTTTTTTGGAATACTTATATGGTGTTAAAGTAAGACAATTCCTGACCATGTGGCTCTATATACTGAAACAAAATTATATATGTACCTGAATTTTTATTATCAATTACGAAATGCTTTAAGGCACAGAAAAATAATAGATTATTACTTATTTACGTTAAATATCAATGGCTATAACAGTGGGGGAGATATGAGGTTAATAACACACTTAAAGAGTTTTCCATTAGCTTTTCTAAAGTAGAAGTCTGCCGGCTTCCACTTAGCCGATGTGCTACACTATGGCTATAAACCCTTTTATTGTAGTATCCCCAAACTATGGGGGTAGTGCTCTTGGACGTACAGATATTTATTATATCCAACATCGTACATAGGCTGCAAAACGTACCTACCGTCTTCTAAATACACGGGTATGTGAAACATTGATATGACCCTCTGAACCAACTCTCTTGAAGAGCCTTCGTGAGGAATTTCCACGGGAACTTCTAGCTTGTACAGCACGTCTTCGTTCGTGCATGTCGGGAACGAAAATTTGAACGTTTTCAATGTGTTCTGAGCGGTTTCGGCGGTCATTGTTTGCATATACTTATAAATATCAGTATAAGTGTATTTATGAAAAGTATGAACACTTTATTATTCTTTCTGACACTACCAAAATTCATGACAGTGACTGACATGACATGACAGCACTGACAAGTCTGACAACTGACAATGACAATACCACTGGCAGTGACAATTGCTGTCAATTTGATTGTGCTATGTCATAGGCAGAGAAATAAGTTCACAGCAAGTGAAAATTATATTCATACATAAATTATTATATTTCTTGACTGGATGCTCTAAACAGATACAGAATAAATAGAGAAAACAAGACATGTATATGGAGATAATTGAAAATGTTTTTAAGATGATGAAGTATAAAGGCAATAGAATCAAAGAATCTTATAGACACGAGTCCCATACAAGTCGTACATTCTCTTTTATAGATACTCATACACGAAGAGCTGATTACCTGAAATGAACAATGTGCATGGAGCAAAATGTCCCAACAGAGAGAAACAACCTGAAAAATACTTATTTTAGGGATAGATAGATAGGCACTGAAAATAAACTTTGAAAGAACGACACCATCTTTTCTTTTCATTTTCGTATTTGTTTTCACAACCTTTTTCTTTTTTTTGATCTATGCTTGTATTCGATCGTGAATTTGCCGTGACTAAAGCGTTTGGTACGGGATATCATGGTAAATGTTCATTTTATCATTCTTCACAGTAACATTTTACGTATCTACTCATATAATATGGTAAAATCCACACAACTTACGAATTACGTATTTTCTATTTTTCTTTTATGTAGGTTTAGGTACAGTTTCAATTAATTACGTTATTTCTTTACAACTAGCCAAAATTAATTTGCATGTCTTTGGATAAAAGGTAATTTAAAAGGATATTAGAGGTAAGCTGTTGCAAAAAGACTGTTCAGTTAAGTTTGGAATACTTTTACGATTATATGTATAATGTATAGCACTTTAGGTTTCAGCAAAAGCAATCAACATGGAATTTAGTGGCGTTACCTATTAAACATATAGGTAAAAAAGTAATCTGCAATTTTTTTCATTTAATTTTATCTTTGAACGACTCTTTCAAAATATCGCTAATATAAAATTAAAACAGCTATATTCAAATGCAAGATACTAGTTTAATTCCGGGGAATATTTGATGAACTGTGCGGCGTGTAATAATAAATCATATGTCTTAAATAACGTGGCCAGATGTTACGGCTTCATTGCAGTCAGGTTTGATGGAAACTTTATTTGAACAAAATCAACAACATGAATACTTGGTATCCAGTACATTATTTTGTTTCGCAGTACACTTCCGAGCGGGGGACAGTTTTAGTACTACAGATGTCGGTATAGTAGAACTATATTTTCATTATAATATAAATAAAAAAATGGAAACAATAAATTACATAGTGATATTAAATTAAATAAAAAATAGTTCGGTTCGCATCGCGTTTAATCCGATGTCACGGAACCGAGCGGTCGGGCGGTGTGCACCTCCGTGGTTAGCTCCTCAGTCGATGGAATTGGAATTACGCGGCCTCGCCACCCTCCTCCTCCTCGGCGCTGGCGGTGAGCATGGAGATCAGCTTGGTGGTGTCGATGAAGCCTTTGTCGTCGATGTCCATCTGGTCGTAAGCTTCGTCGACCTCATCGGCCGAGAATTTGTCTCCCCAGGTCATGAGCGCGTGCCTCAGCCTCTCGGAGTCGATCTTGCCGTCGTCGTCGAAGGTCTTGAAGGCGTTGATGACGACGTCGTCTTCGTCGGAGCCGCCGGACATGCGGTTGGCGAAGAGGGTGAGAAGCTGGGTGAAGTTGATCGGGCCGGAGGCCTCGTTGACCATCTCGTCGAGCTCCTTCTCGGAGGCGAGCCTGCCCAACGAGTCGAAGGTGGCACGGAGGTCATTCTTGCCGATGATTCCATCTTTGTCGTGGTCCATTAGCTGGAAGGCCTACGAAAATATAACAGAACGTAAATTAATTATTGCTCATACGAGTAGGTAACTAAAACAATCTAAATTACTTTTACATTGTTTCATGATTTAATATTACTCAAGATCTTCACGCCATGAGCGCACAACGTAAGACACCACAACTGGCGATGTGTGTTTACAAAATATATCGCAGAGCACGAGCTAAACAATCTCGGCAATCAAATATGTTGACTTATGGACATAAAGGAATTTAAAGCGGATTTTATGAGAATTTTAGATACAAAAACTAGGCCTGTTATTATCTGCCATTAAAAAAAAGGTACAAAAATCTTCGAAGTTTCGGCAAATACTTCTAAAGGAGTGCTGAATTGTGCACATGTTCTGTTCTTTTATTAAGAAAAATCCAAGTTCAAATAACAACAGTAAGTCGGAAGTATTCTTGAATATTCTGATGCTACGGATGAATATGGTAGCGTCACTATTGGTGGTAATGAATTTTTGCGGAATTCACTCGATATCAGTTTTCTGGTGTTTACCTCTTTGAACTCGGCGACCTGCTTCTGCGAGAACATAGAGAAGACATTGGAGCCAGTGCGCTTAGCCTTGCGGCTACCACGCGACGATTGTCTATCTCCAGCAGGCGCTGCGGCGGCGGGCGCCTCCTCTGCGGGCGCTTCTTCTTTCGCCTTCTTCTTCTTTATCTTCTTTTCCTTATCCGCCTGGACATAGATTTGATTATTAATCGCTTGTGACTTGAGCTACACATTGTTATGGTTACCACGTTGTTTTATACAAATTAAAGTAGGTTCGCTAAAGTGCTCCGGCGGCACTTCTTTTTCAAAAAATTCATTTGTAGGTTTAAAATTCTCATGCAAGTGGTTTTCGCAATTAATAGTTAAAATGTTATTTTGTAGATCAGTTTTCTGTTTTTGATGTTTTGTATTATAACTGAAGCCATTATTTACAGGGAAATTTCAAAAAAGCAAGTTAATTAACCTAAAGGGGTTCCTAACAAAGTTTATTTAATCTATGTTACGCGTAAGCTATTTCAAGCCCAATATCATATTCCTTGCAAACCGTTCATTCTATTATTAAATAATCTTCTTGGTTTGATTCCGACCGAGGCGTCCAAGCGCCTTTATATTTAGATCGCAATCGGCGCCTACTCCTCCAGTCCGAGCTGGCTCTTATTACGTAAATCGACAGAAATAGATTGATACGTTCGAATTCTTTTACTTGCTATAACTTCCCTCTATCTTATTGAACTCCCATGATTGTCTTTTAACATTTTAGCAAAATCCAATGTTGTACTTTATTTATCATCTTGTTTTATATTCAGTTACACGTAAGCTAAGTTCACAATGTTTATAATGATTAAATTTAAAAAAAAGTTACTTTTGTTTGTAAATTTTAGTTTGGGTTACCGTTATTGTTTCTTGTTCACTCGTTGCGTTCTTGTGATGTGTAATTATTATATACTTTAGACGTATCAGTATTACTCTTACTCTAGACGTATGAGTTTAATTCAACCGATCTCTGTTATCGATATAGCCGGATAAGAGCGTGGAGTACCTAAGACATACATTAAGTATGTACATATAGAGGATATCTCGTGATTGAAGTAGGTCCGCGAAACTGACATGGTAGATGTGCACCGCTATGGCACCGCCTTCACTTAGATTGTTTACTGTTTCACCACTTCCTTCACATTTCACTTGATCACTTGTGCCCTCACTCGTGTCACTGTGTCTCCACTTACCATTGTGCTATGTGTTGGATCGACGAAAGAGAGACTGAACCGCTCGGCAGTCCCACCCTGACTCCGAGATTTCGTTGCCACTCGAAGATCCCAGAGGCTCTCCCCTCTCTCCCGGCAGATCGTTGCGCGCGCGATTCCATATATAGTTCGGCAAACGGGATAGCTACAAGACGATTCGGCATCAGAACGGTTTCGTTCGCTCGTGGACTCGGCCGCAACTATTGTAGATTAAAAATATCTCACCTGCGTCCGGATTTCGCTCTTCAATAGAGAGAAGTCGATGATTTGGAAAACACGAATCTTAATTTAACATTTACAACATTTAGCCGCTGTTTCGGAAATATTGTGACCGACACTTAGTATCCTAACTTTTATTTTTATTTCCTATGTCTGCTATACTATGTTTTATGTACTTTTATTATTAGCAATATTGCTGTAGGATTATGCCATAGATTTTAGTAATTATTGTCCTGTGGATGCAGAAATGTAAAATTCAATAATCTAATACATTTTCAATGTTAACATCTACTACATTCATTTATAGAGCAGGATATTTGGTTCTACAAACACAGTAAGTCTGGTAATTTCTTTTGAACGTTCCACCTTTACAATATTTCTGTAAATTAGATTATTTTACTTGAATTAAAAAGAACAAAGTAGTCATTTATTATGACAGCGATATAGGTAATTTATCGTCATTATAATATTCAATCCTGTATTGCAGGATCCTGTTTGCACAGGAGTAAAGGTAGGCTTGTAGTCCAAAGTGCAACAATCTATTAGTACATAAATACATGAGCCATTTTATGAAAAGCGATGACGTCATTAAATAGACTGCTGCAAAATTAATGCTCCCGTGTGGTCTGCCAATTTCTGTGTGATCTCCCTCTAATCTTAAGATTCTATCTTACATTCACATTCATTTGGCAATCGAAGTGTCTATGGTGGCAAGGTCATTCTACGTTTTTCTCGTACTTTCTGCCTCAAGATCGAATTCAAATTGTTTTATTCATTATAAGGCATATAGATACACTTAATGACGGCCTATATGTTTTAGTTATCGTTCATCGGCTTTCACTATCGTAGTTCTTTTTGATACGTATTAATATGATTGTAGTGTGTTAGTACATATCTGCGTCTCAACCTCCTAATTAATTATGACCCTATCATTGCGTATATAGTGGAAGAGCAATTTATATCTGGGAGCTATTGGCGGAGTTTCGTTATGAGCGTCTTGATTTGCACCCGATTGATGCCAATATCGTTTCCCAATCGGAATGGCGTGGTACCGGTGTTCCTATTTTAAGTGCAGTAACATTTCTGTGATTCCTCCTTGACGTCTTATTGTGTACATTTTTGTCTACCCATTTTATCGTTTCACTGCCGCATACGAATCTCCTTTGTATTGTGTTATAATTAATACTATTTGGAAACTCAGTAAATGTTTAGAATATGGAGTGGAGAAGGGGAATGTCAATGCTATTGCTTCTCTTCTCTTTCTATTCTATCGCATGACAATAGAGATTGATCAATGGCATAGAGCATATATATCGGAAATTTTCTATTAAATATAATCGATGTTCAAATTTCAAACGCAAATTATGATATCCATTATAGTGTTCTCTCCATTTTATCTGCCTATTGGCTGTTGCATTTAGATCATGATTTCAGTAGTAGAAGTAAGTTATTTTATGGCTCTGACCAAGGATTGTACGATTACCACATTATCACTTTTAAGTGATAAATTATGTTTGGTAATAATTAAACAGCATGTTCAATAAATATCGGACGGGAATCGAACGTGGACCGGTGTAGATTACAATGGCCCTATTTCGATGCCGCGTGAGTAAGGGCTGAGAATAGCTCGGGCCGGTGCGCGCCGAACGGCACGGGCGGCGCGCGCTGACAGACGCCCGCTCCCACGGAAATACAATACACATTTTTTTGCAATTAAGGTTAAAAATGGTGTGCTCATGCACGTAAACAAGTATTTACTTTATTTCTACTTCCACTGAGCCGCATGAAGCAGCGGCGCCATGCAGTATGAAAGAATCAAAGAGTGGAGAATCCTGGCTGCGTCTATTTTCCTAAAAACTGTAACCTGGAAATATTCAAATTAAGACTAAGTAGACATGCTGCATCATAAGCCGCGTCAATGCTTCCGATCACCCGTCACCAGAACCAAAGTAATAAATGCTTCAGGACTTCCGCAGCAGACAAATAGATAGAGTTGTTTCGTATTTGTGTTGTGAGGATAAATTATTGAAATGGAACGGGCGCACTGAACGAGTTTCAGAAAGCGGTATTCGAGGTCAAACGTCCGTGACATTATTACAAAAGTTGAAACTTTTTTATATCTCAATGAATCATCGATGACGAATTTTAGTTACGACGGATGTTATCGATGGAACGATTTTAAATTCGATCATGGTTTTAATGCACTATAAACACACTTTATTAAGTACAGTGATAGCCTAGTGTTTTAGACCCCAGTTTTGGGGCTATAATTATGAAGTGCATTTATTACTTGAGAAAGCTATTATTAAACTGTTTATTATAACGGAGACAGGAAACAAGGAGGAATGCCTTACACTTAACGCATGTAGGGAGCTGCCCATGTCCTCCGAGTGGTACGACCAGGGTGGTGTGGGGGGTGTGGCCAGGTCTTTCTAGTGCTGAGAGAAGGTTCAATGGTCACTATCATACTGTATCCAATTGGTTCCAGATAATACAAAAAAAAAAGTATCATACATTAGTGGTTTCATTTTTATGAAACAATTTATTTGATCGTCATTCTGGAACCAATTTATTTCTTACGTTCCTGTTTTATAACTGCGAAAAATTGCTAACTTCGTTGGAACGTATGTGCATTTATTTTGAAATTGCCCGTTTGTACAAACATGATGCCAGTGCAACGTCTTTAGCGCAGTCGGTGTTCATTAACTGGCATGTTCCAATGCTAATTCGCCTATCCCAGGTCATAATTTAAGGAATAATGATAATTTAAATGCTGTTTGAATCCGGTGTTTGTAGGCATTTCAGAAAAAACCTGTCACCGTCTGTTGTTTGTTATTATCGTAATGTGTGTTAATTTTATTCAATATCCTATGTAATGCTAATAAGCGGCTCGTTGTGGGTCAGTCCCACCACATGCTTCTACGAGACTACGTTACCTGATGACGTCATATTACCTCTCGCTCTTGTCATGTTCCCCTCCCGCTCGCTAAGTTGTAAGACTTGAATCACTGCCTTTCACTTAGTTTGATACGGAGACCAACAACAGAGTATGGTTTTCAAAATATTCAACAAAATTATATTTAACTTTGTTTGAAGAAAATGTAAGTGGAAAGTTTAAAAATGTGCAACCGTGTTAGTCAAGTGGTACCAAAGGCTTGGATAGTTTTAGTGATTTTAGTTAACCGTGAGTATTAGAAAGTTTACAATTCCTATCTGAAAGACATTGAGTGCGATTTCTATTGTTTATCAATTGCTTTTCGTACTGATATAATATGTCACACTCGTGCGGCGATACCACTGGTACCTGTAACTATGCGAGGTTTTTCATCATCATCATCAAATCCCGTTTTTATTTGTTATAAATTCGTTCGTATTTCCTTAGTTGATTCATATAAAAATTGTCTAATATATTACATCGTTTGTTGTAACTGTCTCTTTATATGTTTAAAATGAGATTAAAACGAGATTGCGTAAATTTAAAACTTAACAAGTTATTGCATGCAACTTGCGACAGCCTGTTGCTTAATTCACGTGATATATAAGTTGTAAATAAAAATAGCTCTTACATTAAGTGATTGTTTGCATCTCTCTTCGATTCAGTTCTACGCTATTTTGTAAACATTCCTTGATGTACCGAGGGAGGTCCCGAAGAAAATTGTAGTGTTTTCAAAGTATACTTACTTAGTATAAACAAACACAGAGATAGTTAAAACTTTAAAGTTTCCATAAAAAGTAACAATCGATTTAACTTCAATTTTATGGATCAGAAACAAAGTATGAATGATTATGTATAATATAAATTGATTGTGTTATCTTCAGAATCAAATTGTCTCGTGCTCCGAGCGTATTTGTCACAGCACGGCCTCCACGGGGAGATCGAGTTCTCCAACAAGAACGACACGCTCATTAGTATCAGAACCAACTTGAAACCGACACTCCAATACCCGGACGGAGTATGGAAGTGGAGCATACACGAATTCCCAGTAGACTATAGAGATCTTTCGGCCGAAAGATGTTCACTATCTAATCTCGGCAAAGAACTGATAGATTTAAGTGAAGAATTAGGATACCTAGTTGTACCGGGAAAAGACCATGCCGAATACGAAAGTCAGAACAGTTTAATAGGACCCAATGGAATCTGGGGGAAGAGTATACGACTCGAATCAGCCGAAAGAGATAGAATAATATGTGCATCAATTTTCGCGACCGACAAACATTACGAGAAACATGCGATGGCAAAGTTTTCTGCTCCTGTGGCGGGGACGTTAAACTTTCATTGGATTTATTCGAAAGAATTCGATGAATCCGATTCATATATTCAAGCGGATCTTTATCATACGAAAACAGTACAGAAAGTAGAGTTCACCGAACATAATTGGAAGTTGTTTGTGACTGATATCTTTGACTCAGATAAAGGAGCCAATCACGAAGACAATTGTAATGTACTCGAGGCGGTCTTCGACCCTGAGAACAGCGGCAATGGTATGAGTGTAGGGGACTTAGATAGTCGTTTAGGACTTATCAAAGTAGCAGCTGACGCGAATGTGCATAAAGAAAGAAAGTTGTATAAAAATGAAGTAATCGATATCCTGAGGGCGGATATGGAAATAACTAAAAGAAATCTGTACGTCGTGATTTTTGATAACAGACATGTCGACAGCTTTCTGGCCTGCGCCAAGTTGAGATTGGTCCCGCCAAAGAGCAGCAAGTAAGTACGTCGGAGAACTTATTAAAGAATCTATTGAAAATAAAATACCATTTATCGATTTCGAGTAATTTTGGCAATATCATTTTTATTTCGGTCGCTATAAAATAAGGCGTTGTATGTATTTGGAAAAAAATGTTGTATATTTTATTCCCAAAATCGATTCTTTCTAAAACAATCCTCAATCATTTCAGAGCACTCATCAACATGGACGGTATCCGAGGTATGGTAGAGTTTACGCAGCACACGCCCTTCGATCCGACTTGGGTCAATTTCCAATTGGGAGCCGCGGACCAAGACTACGAATCTAACCTCCGATTCGTTGGCTCCATGCTTCGATACAGCATCAGAGAGCTACCACCTAAGTTGTTGGATGCGAGTATGGTTGATCAGATTTGTAATACTACCGGAAGATTGTATAATCCGACTGATGTTGAAATAAAGGATGGACCTCCGCCAGGTAATAATAATACTTATGCGAAAAATTAGATTTTCTTTAGGTTTCGCTTTTTCGTTATAAACCGTCTAATGCATGTATTTTTGCAGAAAAAATGAATATCTTGGAACAGCTTCATAAACGATCATCTGATCCCAATTTAGGCAGAGCCTATAAGGGACACGTAATACTATTAATGACATACAAATACTAAATACATATTTATATATAGATAATTTTATAAACACACAAATATTTGTCTTAACTGGGAATCGAACAAACAATTTCTGGCTCAGCAGTCAGGTTCGTTAAAATATATATATCTATCTATATATCACGCTGGGCCCCTAACAAGGAAGCCAGAAAGCACCAAATATCTCTTGTTCTTGTTCGCTAACCATAGTTCGTTAATCCCGTCAATTATCTAATTATCCAAACTATTCAATGACAATTCGAAGTAAAGGTAATAACAGAGGTTGTAAGTTGGCAACTTAATTGGAAAAACATAAACGAATTGTCTGGTTGCTTTCGAATGGAATACACAGTTGGTCACAGTTCGGTGACTATTTTTCGAGACAATCGTTAATCTATTCTCATCGTGTTAATCTCCTACATTAGTCAGTGGCAGTATTCTCGGATTCGCCGCCGACTGCCCGGTTTCTTGGTATTCGGCCAAGATGTGGAAGTTTACGTCGCTGGAGCGTCAACGTCACAACTCACCCGCTGTTAACGTTACTATGGAATTCGGATGATTACATCCGATTACGCCAGCGCTCGCTATTTGTTGTTAGTGTACTGCGCATGCATTGCATGTGATGGAGGCTATCTAAATTTAGTTTTCTGTTAGGTGCAAACCGGTTTTTCGGGCCTAGAAGTATTAGCTCACGTCGTTCACGAAGGTATTTAACAAAGTAACCGATATATAAGAAATCGAAAGAATGAAAGCAAGAAAACGTTTATTTACTTAACATAGCTTAAAACACAAAATACATTGACAAAAAGGGGGCGCCCTCAGCCTACGCTGTGGGTACCACATCTACTGATTTTCAGCGCGTCTTATGTAATGATAGAATATTGGTTAAGTATGAAAAAAAAATACAAGATGCCGTATATTAAGCACTTCTCTATCGAAGGCTCGTTTCCATCTTTCGCGTGAGTCTTTAATTTGAGGAAGGTACATTATTCGAGATTTAAATACCTAATCAGGTAAAATATGGACAATTAAATAGTCTATAAATAAAGTGTTTCTTTTCTTTTCTTTTCTTAAAAATTTGTATAGAATTTTCACTTTCATCCATATTTTTCCAATCGGTACCATTTTCTATTTCTAATCTTTGCAAGGCATGGGCACCCAGGACCAGTATCCGGTGGGCGACCTCCTGGGCAAGTACAAGGATCGCACGGAGTATCTGAACCACAAGTACCTGCTGCCGGGCCTAGCGCACGAGCTCAGCGGGTCTTACTGGGACGTGTTTCTCCCACTAAGTGGCCGGATGAGCGTCATGCATAGAACTCTGGTATTGACGAGGTATGGATCATGAGTTATGTCTGTATTGTTATGAGAAATGTAATGTTTTTTGTTTAACAGATTTGAATTTGGAGTTAGATGCAGTCTATAATGTAGCACGCTTGCGTAGAAAAAGGCTTTTCCAGTATTGTTTAAATAATCCCAATTTAGACGTATCAGTAAAAATATAATGACGGGAAGGTATTTACACCCCTTCGGTCGTCCGTCTGGTACCCTTGAGCGAATTGCTATGTAATTGTTTCTTTAATTATATAAACAGAAGACCACCTCGTCGCGAGATCTGTGGAACTATCCTGGCGTACGAGTCCGGTACAGACTACCAGCTGCCGATGAGCTCCGCGGAGGTCATTCTGCGGTATCCCCTCGTGGGCAGGGTCATCTTCCGTCAGCCGCTCGGCAGGCCCTGGGAGGACACTACTATTATCATTGAGAGTATGGTTAGGGAATGAGAACTTTATTTTCTATAAAATATACTCGAACGTCAAGTTACTACTTCGTATTTTAGTTGTTTCGTCGTATTTAAAATTTTGTAAAGATTATTTAATAAAACCTAACCGTGATTGCGTAAATATTTTATTGGAATTTTTCGACATTTTATAATACGTATCGATGTGATATCACTTTAAAGTATTCATTATCATGTTTCGATTGTAGTCATCAATTCCTGATGAAAGATGTCGTGTAAAAACGAGTAACGCGAAGTGCAAAATGGGTCAACCCCGCTCACATACACATTCATGAAATACAACAGAATAAGAACATCTCACGCAGCAAATACTGTATATCACCAGGTGCACGCAGACGGTGCCAGCGTAAATAACACATTCGAGCACCGCTGGGCAGTCCACGATCATCCACCAGGAAAGGATTTCTATAACTGGACCGGGCGCTGCCTGAGCGCTGGAAAGGTGTACGAGCCGCACGGGCTGGATGTCGACACTCGCCACCCTGAGCAGTACTGCAGGCCCGGCTTGGAGGGGCTGTGCAGGCTTGGCGATTTCACTACGAGGTGTGCTAATCGATTTCTTTTCCAATAGCTCCTCAAGTATTTAGGAACCTGGCAATTGCGCTCAGCAATTTGACCAAACGTATTGATCGATATTAGGTTATTGAACTGCAACATTAAGCGGATAATTTAAGTAAATTTTAAGTTTACGTATCGTTGTTTTTGCTGCAGGCACGGCATGCTCGCAGTGGCGGGCAAGAAGCGCGACAGTGCGGCGTTAACGCGGCGTCTGTTTACGGACAACGTCGTGGGCGTGAGCGGCAAGTACTCCGTCATGAGGAGGTCTCTCGTCATATACGACGACCACGGCCCGATCGCTAGGGGTGAGCGGATGGCTTGTTCTATGTGAGTCGATTTATATTACAAAAACCGACGTTATTGTATTAACTTATATCGCAACAACTAGACCATGCGATGGAGAATATTCCGAGGGACCTAAATCTCGAAGAGTTCTGGTGCTAATTTATCGGCAAAAATCCGTACATTTGGTAAAAAAATGGGAATACCTTCGCGTCTGGAAATTGATTGTAAGCCACACACAAACAACACACACAATAACAAGGCTGTATGTTATAGGTTAAATGACAGTTTCTGAAAATAATAGAGATCAGCAGATTTCGCAATTTATGAGTAGCAAGACCCTTAATAAAGTGTATAAAATTCTCTTGTAACCCCCGGGATGTAAACCCCGGGTCTTGATATATGTGCAATGCTGGGTACCAGAGTCACGGTTTTGTATTTATTTTAAAATCTTA
>DWDX01002396.1:0-15354 GCA_018245675.1 Agara michaeli
GGTTTTAAGCTGCCTCTAAGACCTGTAAAGATGTCTTACCATTGTCTTCTAACAGTTATATTCAGAGCGGACCGTTTAAACATACACTTGGAAGCACACAAATTTTCACTGTATAGATTACTTACTGCCTCTATTTTAGGAGGTTATGATATCCTGTCTGATAATAGTCCATTAAGACTATAAAAACTGAAATATTAACAACTATTTACTTTTACTGCAATTAACACTTTGCTTTAATTGAATAATCAATTAATCAGAATGTACCGAATGATGTCTTATTAGTGACAAACAATTTAAAGTCATGATTGATTTTTCAACTTCAGATAACTCATATTAGAAATAAATTAATGTAAAGAATACACATTAGAATGGAATAAATAACTCTTGTGGAAAATATTAACAACAGCTATATATATTACAGTTATGATTTTATTTTACAGCCTAAAGAATTTTGGCAAGGTAAGAGAATTATAGAAATGAAGAAAGAAAGACCACATTGGTTTAGCAAGAATTTATTGCAAAAGACGACCCAACAGCCATCAAACTCTACTGATGTGAAGCCTACTGATTTAGCTTAGATTGAAATACAACATTTAGTTTAGTTTCATGTAATTCATTTACTAAAATAAATATATTATATAATAGATCACTTTATTTTCAAATAAAATTATAATACATTCATCCTGTGAATTAAGCAGGATATACGGAGGTTTTAAATTTACATTATGCTCTTACAACACATCTAATGATTTGTCTGTTACAAGCTTACAACAATAGAGAATGCATTGGAATGTTATAAAATATTATCAAAAGAGCTCGGGGTGTTATCAAAATTATCTGTAATGGAGTCCTCTTCAATGTCACCTATGAAATGATTTTCAACGTGAGCTTGAAAGTCAGCAAAAGTTATTTCTTTCTGGAATGTTTCACCACACATTGGACATATCTTGTCAAAAGGCACACAGTCATTTTCTATGTCTACAGAAATATTTTTTCTACTAATTGTAGAGTTTAAATCATTGTAATTGTTGTTATAATTACTTGAATCCACAGGAGTATTCCAGTTGATTAAACTGTCACTTGTTTCAATCTCTTTATGTTCTAGTCTTGAAGCTTTAGCATTGTTTGCTACACATGTTGGACAGTTGTAACCACCTGCAGCATTGAATGGAAATAAGTATAATAAGTATTTAACACTCAGGAAGACTAAAACGGTTATAAGTAAAAATATCAAAACATAGAAGAGTTTAAAATGTGTCTACCCGTTGAGGAGGGACCAATTTATACTTTAAGTATCTGAATGTTAACTAAGAGTTCCCAAACACTTGTCAAACCAGCTTGTAGTTTGTAAAAGTAGACACTTAAAAGATTCTCATTAATAAATGATTCTTCAATTTATGTATATATAAAAGAGAAAGGTGACTGTCAGACCCACAGATCAGAACACAGCCATAACCACTGAACTAATAATCTTGAAATTTTTCAGATAGGTTTTATTTACAGTGTACTATATCCGTTAAGGGTAAATTAGGGGTCAAAATATTATATGAAAATTTGTCAGTTTGAAAGTTAGACACCTGAATTTTTAGATTCACAACACTCTTGATTGATAGAAAATATTAATGACTTTGTAAGTTTATTTCAATTGAATTTCTGCATGAGTTAAGCTGCGGTCAAAAGATAGTCAAGTCATAAAATTCTATCCTGGCCTATTCAGATTTAATGCCTATCTTGCAAAACAGCTTCTGAAACCAGGGACCACTGAAGTAATAAAAATGTGTGATCAAATAAAATATGCAATGCTATACAACTGGATAGCAGTGGACTGATATTAACACACTATAAGTCACATACACTTAATATCAGACTAAGGCCATATTGCAAATTTTAAATTATTTATTGTTGTTAACAAAAGACGGACTTAATGGCACATGGCATTTTCCACCAGTCAACTCTGTCAAACGCTTAGTTCACAAGAGTGATGAGGTTGATTTACTCCCCACTGATAATCAATTTAGGGCCCATACATTTTAAACAAAAGTGAACTGTTTATTAAGAATAATGAAATTGGAACTTACTCTTTAATATAGCTTCTATTTTAGACATCACAAGTTTCAAATCTTTCTCCTGTTGTGCTAGTTCTTTCTTTAAACACTGCAATTTTTCAGTTTGGCAAAGCATTTCTTTAAGAGAATCAGTAGCAGGGTCTTCTATGTAAGCGAACCCAATAGAATCTATATTCAAAATATCATCATCTATATCTTGAAGTTCTGACATTTGTTCATATTGCTCTACTAACTGAGATTTTTCTTGTATGTAACTATTTATTAGTTTAAGCGAAATTTCTTCCAAACTTGATTCAGAATACTTCTCTTGATAATTTACACTTGTTTTTGGGGTGCTGTTAATATATGTGTTGGTACGTACCAATGGCTGTTTAGTCTCTTTGCCACCTTTGTCGGGCCCTTTTAATGTCGCAATTTTTGTCCATAAATTCTTATTTTCACAGGACACCATGAAAACATGGTGCATTAACTGAGACTTTTGTTTATTAAGTTCAGCAATTTTTTGTTGCATTGAAAACTTTTCATCTTCTTGCACAGGCATATAATTGGTATTATCTGCTTTTGTCAAATCTAGTTTTAAACGCATATTATCAGATTCAAGCGTGTTTATCCTTCGTTGTAGGAGTAAACACCGATCTCGCATAGCATGTAATGCCAATTCATGAACACTTACATTGTTGTAGTCTCCTTTGATCGTTGTTTGATACGTGGAATCGTTGTTAAAACTAACGATGGATGAAGAATCCATTTCGGCTAAAATCTACCATGTATTGAAAGAGACATGAAGTGTGAAACTTACAAGTTATTAAGACAGAATCCTTTTAGTAATTATAACTTATATTGACAGTTAACAATACTGCTGTGTTGTGTGTAAGTCATAATTTTTCAAGACATTCTGCAATTTCTACTGTCGAAATACAGATGTCATGTCATTGTCATGCATATAGAAGTCATCATCACAAATTAACCTGCCCCTTTTGACATTTGTCACTAGAGAAATAGAGATGTCAGTAAAAACTCGGTAACAAAGGATGCCGATTTTTACGAAAAATTATTATAGTGAACAGTTCAATAACATCAATGGTCTTTGATCGACTAAGAGTTTGTTTTCTTCTAGCCAGCACAATCACACTGCTATGCAAAAACAACACAGCACTTTTTATATTCCAACGTATTATTTTCGAGGTAATAGTTAATAGGAATTCATAAATGTTGAATCCTTTGAAGGGGATCAAACGCGATGGGACTTGATGGGAGTTGCAGATATCAGATTCTCTTTAGTATTTAACTCCGCACACTATTAAACAGTATTACTCTATGGTATATTACATCTGTGGTTTGGTTTACATGTCAATGATGTCAACAACGACGGAATGACAGAAAAAAACTGGACAGGACATAACATAATAGGGCAGCAAATTGAGATACTGAGAGCACTTGTAGTTTTCTGTGTTATTTGGATCGTGAAATTAAATAATATTTGTTAATAGCTATAGAAGATTAAGTCTGTATTGAAATTTTATGATTGTTCAATAATCGTATTTGTGTAAATTTGGTGATTGTTACTTTGTCAGTGTTGTGATTAAGTGAAAAAGTGTCGTGAATCACAGCAGCTCATCTCGAGTCAATAAAATAATCAGACATATCCGGGTAAGTGTTGGGATACAGTAAATGTATATTATTTCAAATGTATTTAAATGTTGAGATGTAAGTCTACAGTATTATAATGTATTGAATATAGCATAAAATTAGGTCAATGACAAAATTTGACTAGTTCCAATCCGCAAACAAGTAACGCTTCAAAAATAAAAACTGCAGATGTATATTCTGTGTACGCCACTTATAATTTTTTTTAGCTAAGAAATTAGAATAGGTATCCATTAAATAGGCTTGAAAGATTATGTTAAATCAAATTAAAAATTCCGTGAGTATCTAGAATTTGATCTTATACTGTTCACCTTAAATAGATATAAATTGTATCTCATATTGAGTGATTATTGTAAAAGCCCAGGTTGGATGCTTTGCCCAGCATATTTAGAAGTAAATGTTCAATAAGTGTACACATAAATCAATAATAAAGAGTATTTCATAAAGAGGATATCAAGTACTAAAGCTCTTTCATAATCAGGAAACCCTCCTTTTGATATACTCACACTTGTATATTGAGTATTGAGTTACATCAATGTTGTGATGTACTATCAAAGGGTATTTCAAAGGTAAATTCCAATGTTTTATTTCAGAAAGTACTTTAATTCCTCTTCTTAATAAAATGATGTAAAGCCAATCTCCATTATTTATCAATAGTGTATTCATGTCATAAAATATTTTTGTTAAAGTTGCCTTTTTGAAGCTTGATTCTTTACTTTACCTGAGTTACTTGCTGCACTATATTATTAACCTGTGCCAAGTTAATCAGAATGAAAGTAGCATCAGAATTGCATTCTGTAATTATATCTTATTTATTTTTAATTTATGTGAAATTTAAATAAATGATCTCTAAATCATTATTTAATTGTTACTTGATACATTTCTGTAATATCTGTATTTAGCTGTTTTATACAACATGTTGGCCACTGGGCCAGGGTTATTGGTAGATCTAATAAGCAGTCTGGGTTGAAATGAACTACAATTAAGTACAAATGTTAAGTTATTAAATATTTTTTCATCGACTAGTGGATTGGGAGAAATTATGGTTTCTTAGATATTAGTTAGTATAGATCTATTTTATCTGACAGATTACAGTCTATAACATCTAGGTTCAAATAGATGAAAAACCCGTTTTGATACTGTCATATATTATTTTTTGCTACTGAGTCCTAGGTAAGACACAACTGTCAGTCTTAAATGGCTATAAATTTGTCTATGCCTGAATCCTTCTCTGTAACTTACATATTACAGTGCTTCACTGCTACAATCCATTGTGCGATGACACATCGGCATGCACATGAGTTTCTCTGAACTAATAATATTACAAGAAATATAACTGTAGCAACAAGATCTATGAGTAATGTACAGCATTCTGTTGTGTGTATTATTATTATTATTATGAATATCCTTGTAAGTACCCACATATGGCCAACACATTAACCAGCAAACATGTTGATATGGTGTGAGTATGTTTTAATCTTAGTAACTTTATCTATACTAGTGGCAATAGATACATTTGTAGTATTGTGTTATGGTGAACTTTTATATTATCAATATTATCTAGTTAAAACTATCACTAAATATATCCGGTGTGAGCAAATATCTGACATGGCAATGAATATAGAATATTCTCAATATAAACATTTTTACCATCACAAACTCTGTGTGTTGGTTTTTAGTGTAAGAGGACATTTCAATAAATAAAGCTAGAGGTAAAATCTGCTGGAGTCATATGCTCAACAATTAACAAGTAAGTCCTGACCACCTTCGCTCCCATTTTTTTCATTTACGACTGTCCATTCTGTTTCTATTTACTTAGATACCACAAAGATATTTAACTCATTCTTTCTTGATTATTAACATTATATACAGTATATATCTTTAATTTTGCAAATATTTTCCTTTTAATATTTCTAACCATCTTTGTCCTGTAATGTTTGTTTATTTATAAGGAATATGAAAGGCTCAAGAGTTAATTTTTTATTGATTGCCTGCAATAAGCGTTCAAGGCTGTTGTTTCTATTTACAGTTTTATTGATAGTTGACTTTTCCCCACTGCAATAACCAACTTGAAAATGTTATTGTTCTAGTTATCATTGTATGAAATCTTAATTGTTTTGAATGCAGAGGAAATTTAACCCTTACAGATTTGTGTTCGTATAACATCTAATAATAATCTGTATGCCTGTTTATCATGTTTACTTAAAAAATATATTACAATGGACTAAAATTAACAAAATAGTATTACCAATGTAATCTACGGTAGCTACAATATCTTACTTTTATTAAGGATTTTTATGACTTTTATTTGTACAATTTAAGAAAAGTAGTTTATTTTGGAGACAGTGCTTATAAATGTGTACAAAAAATTAATTCCTGTAAGAACACAAAGATATTTAAAATAACATGTATAACATATTGTGTTTTAGAATAAAAATAATGTAACAAATCGTCGTGCAATGGTAGTGACCCAGATAATCATATTGATCTCAATATTTTTCTTATTGCAACATTATTTACCTTTACATGTTTATCTTATGTCATACTCAATCATGTTAACACATTTATATAAGTACTCCAATAAGCGTCATATTTCTTACATACATATATTTGCTCAGAAGTGATATGATTTATATTGGTTTCTTGCTCCTATAGTTGTTAGCACACTTCAATTAACGAAATATAGCAAGGCTTCGTTAAAATGCCGACATTCGGTCGCAATGTAACGCAAGAATACGTAGATACGTAACGCGCATTATTTCAATTCTTACTTTGAAGAGTTTCAGTGCTTTGAGTTGAATTGTACTAATATACTACGCATGTTTTGCAGTCCGCGGTATTTTTAGAACCGACCAACTCATCCAGTTCCATAGTCGTGTCGTGAACTAGAATTGCAGGTTACACAGAATTGTTTGTTTTTTGTTATACTATTAACTAAAAAACACTGATACATGATTAGTTCCTCGACCTGTAATGATAACATTTATTAAAAATCTAGTTTTTGTTATTTTAATCTAAACGTTATACCACGATCTAATGAACATAGACACTGCTGTAATTTTGTAAAATTTGGCATTATTAAATTTTAAAAAGTATAGCTAAACGTAATATCTGATATTTATATACATATAATGTTCGTTATTCCTCGTAATGATGTATGTGCAGTCAGTAGGTCTATGTTACGGACAGTTAATTCAACAGTCTAGTCGTGTCTTCCAATTTAGTTTGTTATTCGATTGTGAATCACGATTATAATATTGTTCAAAACCTATTAACGCTGTTGTAGTAATTATCTGTAGCATAATTACATTGATATATTGAGTTATTCGTTTGTTATTGTACGTATTGCTTATCACGTTATCTCTTTAGACCGGAATACAGGAGCTGATGCTACTGCAGCTTTGAGTCAGAAATACCTAGAGACACGAAAACTTAAAAATGAACAAATACTCTTTTGTTTGAACAATTTAGAATAGGAAAACCTTTTAATTGCTTATTTTGTGAACATAACTTGAAGGTTATAGCTTAAAATATTAAAATGTAAGGGAGAATATGAATAGGATTTTATGTTGAAATGTTTGAGCGCAACTAACGGTGTTTCTTGATGTACTGGTTTTATTGTACTACCAACACCAAATGAGGGTCACCTACACTTTTGTGACTAAATTAAATAAAATGGAAATATTTCATTACTGTTAAGAGATACCTATGCAGAATTCATATTAATATTAAAAACCGCAAAAAAGTCATTGAAACTTATTTGATTCAGATAAATTACGTATTAATCGTGTGAAATTATGTTAATTGATATTAAAAACAAAAGGTACAAAACGGAACAGTGATTTAATTAAATGCGTAGTTCTGATATCTTTCGTGTTCCATGAAAATATCCTCGTAATCATTGTACAATCTGTAACTGTAAACTTAAACTTTCCGAATGGCAATGGCACTTTGTCAACGCTCCTGGGATTATAAGTTTATGTGTACTACGAAGTCATCATAAGCTTATCTTCGAGAGGCACTCGAGATGTGATATTATGTGCTATGAAATTAAATTAAATTAATACGTGTCTTCGAAGACTCGACTTCGAGTGTTAGAAATATTATCGTTGGATTGATTTATTGTAAAAATGATTCATAAATAGATCCAATATTTTGTCCTTATAAGCAAATTGTGACAATTATTTCGCTAAATTTAAATGCGTAAAAGGAACAAGTGATGGTGAACACCTTTCAATATAAATTTGTAGTTATTAAAAAAAATATAAATTCGTGCTAAATGTATATTCACTTTCTGCCGTTATTGTTTCAGGCGAAATTCACCAAGTTTTAAATTACGGCGTACTACAAGGAAAAGTTGCAGTGCGTTCTATGTTCATTGTGACGCAAAGACGTGAAATCAATACATTTGTTATGGGGATTCGACGTGGAGCTAGAACTGTGTAAACAGAAAATTGCGATGTGGTGGCAGGCTAGCGTGCTGCTGGCCCTCGCCGCTTGGAGCGATGCCCTGCTGGAGGGGCCCAATGTCTGTACACGGCAAGAAATGTGAGTACAACTATTGTATACTTAGTCTACGTCCTCGTCAAAATATGTATTACTTACCTCTAAAATTGTAAACGAACTCTCGCTCTCCATGTTTAAAATGAATTTATTTGAAGATTGGAGGGTAACACTTAATGCATTTAATGCATTACATCATACATTTTTTTCTTAATCAAGCTGAGAAACTGCAAACGGGCCTATAATAATAAACGTGTTTACATTTCGTAATCTTATTATTTACTGACAACATCGCTGAGAGTGTCATTTTATATACCCGCGTGTGATCACGTCACGTCTTTTGGTAGTAACATTACGCTTGTGATTTAATAAGCAGAAATGAATTGTACGGTGGCCTAAGGATGTATTGTATGTTGACCTATAAATGTTAGTGTTTCTCCAGCGGTTTCTTGGTATGTTTAGAGTGCAGCGGTATTGTATTGCACTTATAGCACCTTAAACATACCTACTTGATAGTAGCGTGCGTCTTCGGCCGTGGTTTATGACACTTCTATGTAATGTATCACTCGCTATGGCTAAATCTGTATAGGAAATATTTTTTAAAATTCCATTTCGATCGTTTAACGTACCTACATGATAGAGTCCTTAAAAATGATTGTTAAAAGTGTTGCTGTTGATATCAGAGGTTCAGCTATAATAAATAAACAAGTAGACAAATATATAAATGATTAAGAAAGGTTATTCGAAAAATTTTTAAGGACAGTTTTTTTATCTATGCGACCTTAGCGTACCGAAAATGGTGATGTTATAATGTAATAAAATAACAAAAGAATAATTAGATAAGTACTTAAACATAACTGACACCTGATTTGGTTAACGACAACAACGATTATAATCGTATAGGCACAACAACATAATATATGTAATATGTATCAATATCGCATAGGAGAGACTTAGTAGAAGTAGCAATTATAAGCTAATTGGATGTAACGTTATTTTCGAAAATTAATAATAAATACATGTTACGTTTGGTACGTCTATATAATTATTTTATTTGGCTTAATGTTTTGCAGTTGGAATTAAATGGTTCAATGTTTTATTTCTGCGCACGGGGACAGGATGCCCCAGTGCTAGCATCGAATTAATCTAATTTACGAAGTTGCGTCAATACCGCGTGCTCTATTTGTTACGCACTATCTGTTGTTGAGAACTACAATTGATATAAAATGCTATGGTATTATTTTTTCTTCTCTTTTTTTATGTCACGTAATTTTTCTACTGTACATTTGCAATAACATTTTAAATTACGAGTAACCTTTTAGTAAAATATCGTACATAATACATTTGAAAAAAAAATATTATCTGGTATTTGCTCAATTACAATTAGTGCCTATATTACTTTTAACCCGGCTGTATACCAATTATTTAGATCGATGTCATTCCCACATTACTCATAAAAGTGATTGCAAAATTCCTACAACAAATTTCAACATCAATTCGCACAAACTTTACTTTACAATAATATTAAGTGTAATTTTTAGAGTGTGGAGTTAAGACAATACCTGTTAAATAATGCACGTGTATTGATTATCACGAATGTTAATTAAGAAATGAATAACTTTGATAATAATAGAAATTCGATAATTATTCTGCTAACGCTCGTCTAGCGAACGATTGTTATTTTAGTGTATTACGTAACACAGTAAAAGTGTTTATAGTAAACAAATTATAATGGAATCCGCTTTATTGTTACCGGTACTGGGTACTTATGATTATAACGACATAAATACTTAGCGACTGTTTAAATTATACCAATGTATGTAGTATACTTTGCTCCACCTGTTTCTCCGTTCCACGGTTTGTGCGGTTGTCCCTCGCATCTGCATGTATTCGCCACTAATAAAACCATACCTGCAATCGTACCTCAGATTACGTGTATATTAACGTAACGGTGATGTATGCAAATGCCTTGAGAAAAAAACGTAATTCTTGCAGTCGTTTCAAATTACATCAATACAACGGTGCAATGATATATGGAATACAGCGAAAAGTATCGTACCAATGAATTGTCTTCAGTTGTTCATGAAACTTATAATATTATTAAGTAAAACCAATGTATTATCATACACACGATACAAGTGTATTATGTTCCATTTTCTTTTAGAAAGGACAACAGCTATTATACTTTGTCACAATAAAATTACACAGCCATTGTCCTTTTATTGTACAGTAAATGCTTTGTTTATTGTTAGGTATTTGTTTTTAAACGCAGGGGTGACTGATGCTCGGTGCAAATGCGTGCCGTTATTCAACAAACGGAATCATTATCGCAACTCATTTCGCGATACAGAATTGTTTTCCATTCACTTGTATTTTGACCTTTGACATAAGCATTTATTGTAAATGTAAGATAAAAAAGGAACAAATGATAATAATTGTACGTACCTATGTATATTGTAATGTAATTTAGAAAGCGACATTGATGGAAAATAATCTTATTTTCCAGATACGTTACAACCATCCGCGTGTCAGAGCAACAGGCGTATCAAGTGAAGGAATACGCTTGGTGTTTTAATGTCCCGCCCAGGTGTTCGAAATACAAAATTAAATTCAGGCCAGTGTTCAAAACGCAGACATTGGTTAAACAGAGGCCGGTGGAGGAATGTTGTCAGGGATACGCGCCGGACGCCGAGGGGGAGCAGTGTGTTCCTGTGTGCGTGGAGCAGTGCGGCCACGGCAAATGTGTGGCGCCCAACACATGTTTGTGCGAGCACGGGTACGGCGGCCCCGCCTGTGACATATGTAAGTGGATTGAATGTTTAACACCTAAATACCGTAGTTTTGTAGTTGACAAGTAATTCGAAAAATTTTAAAACGCTACAGTTCGAAATCGATTCACATATCACATTGTGCATCATAATTCTTCTGTAGTCGTGCACAATACAGTTGTTTTAATTCAGTTTTTTGATGAATAATCGTACGTGCAGAGTTTGAATGTTCGCAAATAACAAATACAATCGCTAACATCATTTTCAGAGTGTTATTTTTGGTCAACGTATTCTCTTAAATTTGACTTATGGGTCCCACATTTAACGTTTGTAAATAGCAAAATGTCGTTGAAACCGTGTGTAGAACTATGTAGCCACCGTATGTATAATACTTTCTAGCTTGCCCTGATGGGAAATGGGGTCGCACGTGCGAGCACGACTGCCGCTGCTTGAACGGCGGAACATGCGAGCCGCTGTCGGGCGAGTGCGCGTGCGCGGCCGGATGGCGCGGCGACGCGTGCGAGAAGGCATGCGCCCCGCCCACCTTCGGCGACAGCTGCGCGGAGAACTGCCAATGCTCCAAGAATGCAACGTGTCATCCGGCCACAGGGGCTTGTGACTGTATGTCAGGATTTACGGGACCTTTGTAAGTGTGCAAAATATGTTAGCTTTTGATATAATTTACAAAATACCATTTCCGGTTCCGTAACGATAGCGTCATGGTAACTATAAAACACACCACAGTAATTCTTGAATATTGATCAAGAGTAATAAAAAAGAAAGGTGATTCTTGAACTAATTTTATTCATCCACTGAAATGTTTATTTCCAGATGCGACGAGCCGTGTCCAGTTGGACTGTCGTGCTTACAAATCTGTCGGTGTCAGAACGGCGGCCAGTGCACTCCTGTGGGCGGCTGCGAGTGCACTCCGGGCTGGGCGGGCGAAGTGTGCGCTAACAGGTATATATCATAACTAGCGATTGCCCGCGACTTCGCCCATTCGGAAGTGCTTTTCAAATTTTGCCTTGCAAACCCTTTAATTACCCTAATTTTAACCACGAGGTGAATAATGATTAATTTTTATAGTGCTTAGTTCTAAATTGGCGGATTTCGACGGTGCTCTGGAGGAACATCAAAAAATCCTTCCGATTAAAAATGTCAACCTGACTGGGTGTCTCCAATATATTTTATAATTGTTCATAATGCAACTGTGGTGAATGAATAAGTGGACCTCCGATTATTATTTACTGAGAGTATATTGTAAAAATTGTGATTTTCTAACAGGTGTCCTTCTGGACGTTGGGGAGACAAATGTGAAAAAACCTGCGAATGTGCCAACGGTGCTGGATGTCACCACGTCACTGGACAGTGTCAATGTGAAGCTGGCTTCACCGGAGATAAGGTATATCAGTGTTGCACCTATAATATAATGTATGTAATTGTTTAATTTTTATTATGTGCATTACCTAAGTATCGTTTTATGTTTTTGATTAAAAACGAATAGTAAGATTTGTACTCATTGGAAGTAATAAAATAATGCCCGTTGGTAACATCGCAGTGTCTGGAAGAGTGTCCGTCGGGACAGTGGGGCGTGGGCTGCGCGGGGCGCTGCGCGTGCTCGCACGGCGGCGTGTGCGACGCGCGCGACGGCTCGTGCGCCTGCCGCCCCGGCTGGACCGGCGCGCACTGCCAGCGCCGCGCCTGCCCCGACGGCATGTGGGGCAAGCGCTGCGACCAACGCTGCGAGTGCACGCCCTCCACCACCGACATGTCAGTGCCGTCTCTCACCTTACCGTCGATAGAATTCTGCATGCGCTTCTATAATGTCACAAAAAGAAGCTCATATTTTGCATGGCTGTAAAAAATGTGGCGCAACGTACAAACGAGACCATCGATTTGATCGCTATGAATTCGGGCGGTGCGTGTGGTTATCGAGTGTCGTTGGTCGTCAGGTGCGACCCGTGGACGGGCGCGTGCGAGTGCGCGGCGGGCTGGAGCGGCGCTCTGTGCTCGCGCCAGTGCCCGCTGCTGACGTACGGCAAGGGGTGCCGCGCCGCCTGTCGCTGCGAGAATAGTGGACACTGCTCGCCCGTTAACGGTATTACGTGGATTATTTACGGTCATCTTTAAAGGTTATATAATTGCATGTTATATTCTCAAGTTTTGAATCAATAGACAATATAGCACATACATGTAGCACGTTATGAAACTTCAGCAAGGATCGAGTGACCGGGCAATTATATTGGCTGTAGATCGATGGAAGATATTTGCTTAAGTTATTCAGTTATTCGATCGGTTCGATGTTTATGTGAAAATAAATCGACATCATCGACTGCTAAAATAACAATTTCACATCATAATCATAATGAACGCCCGTTACATCGCATCCATAAAACGAATGAGGCGACGTGTGCAAAGGAGAGGTACAGTGCGCTCGTGACTCAGGGTCGTGCCTGTGCGCGCCGGGCTATCGCGGGCTGCGCTGCGAGGAGCCGTGCCCGCAGCCGCTGTACGGCGACAACTGCGCCGACACCTGCGACTGCCACAACAACGCCAGCTGCAGCCACGAGACCGGCGAGTGCTTCTGCAAGCCCGGGTACCCACACCGTGCACTATTCTACACTACTGGCCGTAGCTTGCATTATCTTTACGAACCCTATCATAAATCATATTTTTTAGGGATGATGTAAAAATTGTTCATTTCTAAATCATAGTTGCCAATTATAATAGAAGACGTTAAATGAGAGCAGAATGTAATATATGAAAATGAAATGGTAGGGAATTATAAAGCTCAAGTAGTTTTATATAGGATAAAGTTAATAATAATAATAACTTATTACCAAAAAAGATATGTAAAGCTTCTTTAAACTCTTTAAAGAATAACTTTATCCATGCCATTGAAAAAAGCCGTTGAATAAATGGAACTAGAATGGATTAGTGTGATAAAGTCCACTGAACACACTTGAATAGACCAGTAATAAATTATTCAAAAACCTGTTTAAATGCATTTCTAAATATATTTTTTTTATTTTAAATTCAAAAACATTTTACGGATCAACTTCAAAAATTTATATCCGCTTGTCATGTTAAAGCTTATGGCTAAGTGAGGTGTGTGTTTGTTTTTCAGGTTCGACGGCTTGAGATGCGATCGTCCATGCGATGGCAAAAAATTTGGCTTGAAATGTCGAGAGCCGTGTAACTGCGAAAATGACGCGCCCTGTAATCCAGTCAACGGTTTGTAGATATTCCTATATGCAATCACTCTACAGTCAATGAAAACAGAACTGCACTTTTTGGCAGAATAATAATTTGGCAGAATTGTTAAACTTGACAATTTATACTTCAATGTACAACTTGACAATAAATTAGTGAGTTATAACATGCACTGTAGGATATTCGCGACTTTTATGTTAACTGTACCGTATGTATTGCTTCGTTCGATATTCCCGAGCCATTATTACATGTGATCCTACTTTTCCTTTCAATAGTCATCAGTATCACGTATTATTTTTTCAGTCAAAGGAGCTTTATATCCGTTCGACGCCTTTAATTGAATAGGGACAAGATGCACGTAACGATTGTATAGGTGTTAGTTGTATATGAGTGCGGTGTTGTGCGCGGTAGGCGAGTGCGTGTGCGCGCCGGGCTACGTAGGCGAGCGCTGCGAGCGGCGCTGCGCCGCCGGCTACTACGGGCGCGGCTGCGAGCTGCCCTGCAACTGCTCCATGAACGCCAGCGGCTGCCACCACGTCACCGGCCAGTGCCTCTGCGAGCCCTCCTGGAGAGGTAACCCGGCGGACTCGTACATAATTACAGTTTTTGTATTAAACAACAATAGTGACCCATAGTAGTGTGTACGCAAGCACTTTCGCAAATCTCGACACGCATTGCATATCACAGACATTAATTACATTTAATCGCTATTGCTCCATGTTCCCATTCAACCATCTGTTGTCAACGCACGTCACTTATACCGACTACACAAAAAATCACATTGATTATGAATCGATCGTATATTTATATATTTTTTACGTTTGTACAAAAAATTTTTGGTAACAAATTTAAAAAGCTCATTTCGTATATCGTGACGTAAATGAAAGACATTGTAAGTCATTCCATGTAAGCTAGCATTTGTTGTAATTAAAAACATATATGTATTTGTTCAGGTCTTGCTAGGAAACTGGTAGGTATGTATTCACACATTGTCACGTACCCAGCTATATCTTATCAGTCATATTTTTTTTTTTTTTTTTTTATTGTATGAGAGTAGCGAACGAGCTGGCAGCAGTCACAAGTGACCACTCCCGCCCATGGACATCTGCAACCGACCTCTAATAGGATTGTAGGGATGGGACTGTTAGTGTGAATTC
>DWDX01002397.1:0-15351 GCA_018245675.1 Agara michaeli
TTGGCCAGCGTGGTAGACTATGGCCTAAATCCGTCTCACCATGAGAGGAGACCCGGTCCAGCAGTGGACCAACAAAAGGGTAGAAAAAAAGATGAGCTAAGAACGTACGGTGGCATTTAGTTGTAATTTTCATATTTTCTCTTCTTCTATTA
Organism: Agara michaeli; assembly: GCA_018245675.1. Taxonomy (NCBI): domain Eukaryota; kingdom Metazoa; phylum Arthropoda; class Insecta; order Lepidoptera; family Hesperiidae; genus Agara; species Agara michaeli. The sequence continues at coordinate 153 of DWDX01002397.1, forward strand.
TAATTCTGTTAGCTGGCAAAATTAAAAGACCCTCATATAAACGTACAGACATGACCACAAAGCAAGTTCTCACATGTATTGTGTGGATATTGCAGATAAGTAAACTTATGTCACATACATATACAAGAATTTATTGCTAATGAACAATTGCTTATGTCGTGTCTCAAGAATAAACGGTAATTTATTACGCAATGCAAAATTATGTAAAGTCAAATGCGCTTAAGTAACCCATTTGTATTGTATAAAAATTAATAAATCATAAGGAACGCTAGAAATAGTATCAATGGACTAACATTCTTTATTAATGCATCGTAAATATTAAAATAATAGCTTAGATTGTGCATAAAATACACGGGAACGGCCCCAAATTGTGATATCGACTATACTATTAAAGTGCGCTGGGATTTCCAAATAGACCACGTCATATACAGTACTTACATTATTCATTGTAAATGGTCTGTTAACCCTCTCACAATTTGTACATAACTATCAATGGAGATATGTCTCTTCGTGTTTAAAAACTTTCTTGGTCGCTATCAGCTATATTGCTTATTATTGTATAGGCAAATTGTAATCTCTATTATCTATATCAATAATAAAATAATAACGAATATTTGTTCTCATTGAGATTGAATCTAAAACTATCGGCTCGGTAGTCTGGTCAACAACTAAGCCAACGAGCCAATTAAGTATTAAGTAGAATGAAAATTGAAATTTCGTGCTTTTCACTGGATTGTTTGCTTTCTTAAGGTGACCTCAAAATAAAATAGTCAAAGGTTACTTATCTAGTGAAAATCCCAACTAGCATTACCCAATATCCCAACGGAACATTTATTTCATAAACTCAGGTCTCCCTACATTGTCTGTACTTAAAACATATCTAGAATTACGCGACATTCAAGTGAATTAGATTAACTAGTGATTTCAAGGTAAACGAACTACTAAAGCTGGCGTATATTATAGAGTAAAGGAATTCCCAATGCATTAAATGAACGTTTTTCCAGTGCCCGTTTGAAAATCAGAAAAACTTAAAAGCGAACGCGGAAAACTGGTGGGTGGTGAACACAGCTAGGCGGGCGACGTGGCGCGTGTACGAAGACACCACAGACCAGTACATCAGCGCCAGGAACACTACGTAAGTCACCCTTCCATCCCTTCCTTTACCTCGTGGGAACAATATGGTGAAGATTAAAAGTCGTACTAACGTGGATCGCAACCTCTCTCGTAATGTTTCCCCGTGAGCGCTGAAAGTGGAATTTGGTAAGCCGCTTTGCTAACACGAATGTAAGATGAAGATCAGCTCAAGATTACCTCTAATGATAGAGCCTGTATATAGGCTTGATTGCAGTAGAGCCGAAGTTTGTGGGCAACCTAGGATGCAGGCAGCACTTTATAACCAATAGCCAAATCAGTTACGCAGCAAAAATACTTTCAACGCGGTTCATTCACCTCGAAGCTATTTATTATTAAGACACGGATACATTAATTTTGAAATATAATAATATTTCATTATCAATGCACATCGAACGCTATGCAATCGTCGGACCGGCTCAAGCAATGTTCGGTTTACGCGCTTCATCGCACCGCGTCACGTCTGGTGTGCAGGGCTATTTAGAGATGGCAAGTTTATTGGGCTTTAGTTATTTCGGTTTTCTCTATTATATATACAAATTAGGCATCAAATTGATTAACGCAGTTGTTTAAGATCTCTGAAATGACAAATTGTTTTAATTAGAAAAAATCGATTGTTGTATTGAATGCTTCCTTACTTTCTATTAGATATGTCACACTATGTCCCAATTGCAGGAGAGATAGAATGCGCAATTAAGACTTACGTACATAACTTTCCAATTTAGTCATTAGGCGCGCACCTGTGAACAATCTTGGATGAAAGCACGCTTATAATCTATATTAAACTACGATAATATCGGCTTCACGTCCATAGTAGTTTTCGATAGAGATTATGAGGCTCTAGTGGTTATGTTTCAACTACTAACCATTGTATTCAGGTTTAGAAGGTATTCCTGCATATGCATATGATTATTCTAATCTTTCCAAAGAATATGCAGAATATTTCCATTTGTAATGGAGGCTTATCTAATAGGATATATATGCGTATATATGTCAGTAAAGTAAATATCCATAGTCACTTGTTTATACGGTACCTTCAAAGGTACCGCGATGCCATCGGAGAGACATCGAGTTATATGGGATTTTCAACCGCTGAAACCCCCTTGGTGACGTTCCTCGACGTTTTTGTATGTCTTCAGGATCTCCAAACGGATCGCACCGGTGTGAATATCCGATATCCCCGCTTGTTTGAATGTTGTGGCAGAGATTAAAGTTTTTTTTTAATTCCACATACAGGGGACTCCTATGCCAATTGCGACCGGACATGGGCCAGTTCGGAGTGTACAAGCTGAACGCCACTGGGGAGGGATGCAGCGTGAGCGTCGTCAAGGACTCGGTGGATATCTATATGCGTGAGTTACTTTGATTTTTTATATCACGAGAGTCGCAAACGAGCATTAGTATTGCCATAATTATTTTTACCTTACCCGAAGTGAGTAGCTAACGTACTGGCAACATTACAAATGGCTTCGGCCTCTCATTGATGTTTGAAACCAATCCCAAATACGTCTGTCGGAATAAGAATGACAATATTAGTTGTTAGTGAGTCTATTTATTAGTACTAAATGTTAATAAGGAAAGGAATAGGATTGTTCGTAACAGCAGTCAATTTACTGTTATGTTGGTGCAATGAACTGCACTTCGTATGTTGGCGTATCCGTCCTATTTGCATTTTGTTACAGATGCTTTGTTGTTCAAAGTACTGAAATCGATAGACTCTAGTATACAGGCATATCAATTTTATAGCAAGATGTAAAAAAAAATCATCATATATATTACATCATATTTAAAAAAAAAAAAGTATTCAAGCACTCGAGAAACCATTTAATCTGTACTGCACGGCATCTCTCCTTTAACTAATGTTTTCCGGAGTCGACCGTACGAGATTGATGGGAAGAGATTAAAATTGACGGCGAAAATATTCTTTACGCAAACAGGATGTGAGGCAGAAATTGCCATTAGACGTTACTTGTTTATGTTTATGAGATGACAGAATAAAAGCGTAGATAAATAGAATAGTTATTTATACTGCAATAAGTGGCAGAGAAGCGTTCGTAGCTCCGACAGTTTTGTATATCGCAAACGATCTACAAAGTTAAGCGAAAACGGGCGCAATCTGCGTTTGTATGGACGACCGATAGTGGCAAAGTTTCAAGCGGTTTAAAGACATTCAACAGACGGGTTGACCACTAATCCGTAACTCCAATCCACACTGCAGGCTCTTGCGACTACAGGATATACCCGTGCTCAGCTATGGGACACGGAGAGGGGGGCAACCAAATGACAAATGGATCCAAACCCTTCTTATAAACCACTGATATGCACGGTTTTTTCCCCTCGACGTGGAAATGCTTAAATGTCTCCTGGATTTATTGTTTAACGTGTTCGACGAAGCTCAAAAACGTTAGTTACAATTTACTTCTAACGGTCCTACATTAGCAAGATCACCAGTCCACCGTTACTTTGTTAGCACTAGGTACCGGGTTTCTTATTTAGTACTAGTTCTGTCTTGTCCCCTGTTAAATAAATTTTAACGACATAACGACACTCGTTACTCCGAGGATCAGGCAGGTTATGTAAATGTAAAAGTAATGATATATACATCTTTATTTATTACTGAATGTTAACTAAAGCCTAGAGTGTCCCATTTATTGTAAAAAAAACTGTTGCAGATGCTGCTTTCTTATAGTTATTAAATTGACACAAAATTGTCCATATTTTACATGAATTAAAGTGCCCTTTGTAATGCGAATGGTAACCAATTTAAAAGCTGGCACTCGCTTTTACGATCTTCGAAAACGACATAACAATAAAATGCATGAATAATTTTCCACAATCCTCAACTGTATGTAAACCCTTGGCACATATTATAGTGTAATCGAAAATATCCTTGAAGTGATTTTATATTATCTGTGGATGTATCGGACGTCAATCGCGTCTATTTTATCATCGGTCTTGGCCTCCTTAGTGTTTTGATGTTCGCTGGATAAAATCGCATGAAGAACCGCTTCGTAAGTGACGCTTAAGACACTTCATGACGTTATGGCAATGATTAAATATTTGCCATAACAATTGGTGTAGAGGTGTAAGCTTAAAGATAAGAAGAAACTGGGTAACAAGCTATGCCGTTGGAACAACATTTTAAAATTTCATTTGTTGTAGAATCAGGTTGATATGTTTGTAATCGATATTTTATAGTAATTTTTGTGTTTTTTTATAATTATTCGTAGTAACCGCATCCGCTAATCGAAGTGCAATGTCTACAAAATTTGTACGCTTATAATAAGATTTAATGTAATGTAAGCTCTACAGACACACATAAGTATACAGAGATTTGTAGCGTATTTCTGTTGGCTAGCTGCAACCCTTTTTACTTTGTACTGTTGGGAACAGGTTTCCCTTGCAATTGCAGGATACTAATTCTATTAATAGCGAAACACGCATAGCATCTATGTCTAAGGTTCAACTGTGGAAAACATCGCTATCTATGTCAAATATGAGATATAAGGTCGTCTTCATGGCTATCGACAACAGTGAAATAGCCGAGAACCCAACATTACGCTTTAAAAACTATAAGTATCTTTCGTATTTTGATTCTCACGACATCCTTGGTCCACTTATTGCGACCTCTACAGGGCTAAAAACGGATAAATATATCCAATATCAGTGTCATCCAGTTTATTGATGAGCTTAATAATCTTTGTTAGGTTTTACCGCATGCAAATCGTCACACATGCGCCCAAGGTTTGTTAACATAATTGAATATAAGTATAACAGCATAAATAAAACGATTCGTGTTGAATAAATAAAAATAAATGATTGAAACCTTTCAGCTACATTACGTCAATCAATCAGCCCACCTAAATATTTCAACAATTTTAATTGATTCATTGTCAGTATTTAAAATGATGATATTAATTAGGCTCTTATTTTTTTTGACTCGAGGACCATTCTGGTTCATATATTGTGCGTTTTAAAGAATATTTGAGTTTAAAACATTACTGTAACTACTCGTGAAGTGACAATATATGATCTTTATTACAATAGCAATTAGCTATAACAGATAATATATCGGAACTTAGAAATCGCTTTGATAATCTGATAGCACTTAGAAACCGTTTTCTCCAAGTAATTGCCGCAATTTCTATAAGGCTAAGCTTCAACAAACAGAATGGCTCGCTTAGTTTTATTTCTTTACTAGTATAGTGTTAAGGAAATCAATTTGTGCAACCGCGAAAGTATTCCAATCAATCTATTGATTGAAATAGAATTTGAGTTACTCTGTAACAGTAATCCAGTCAAACGTAAATAATGTCACGCGCCGAGGGATGGAGAAAATTGTGAAAATGGCGTAACTAATATGCAACGGTGAAAGTGTACATTTTGTGGAATCAAATCTGTCGATTAGGACGCCTATAATAGAACTTATTGACTCGATAACGTAATCATTTGTACCTGAATGTTACCTGTATTTGTAGATTGTTCACAGTAAATATATATATTGATTATTTTAAGTTAGAGAGCGATTTAACAATAGAATACCTACTCGGTGCGAAATTGGCGGCTTAAATGACTGACTACTTCCAAATACAATACATTTTTTGTAAGGTTTTGTAAGGAGAAACTTATAATTTTGGGGTAATTCGTGGGTTTTTGATTCGTTTCATTTCATATTATCAATATGTCAATTATTAGTTTTGATACATATGCATACTACTATTACTAAGCGTTGCTAACTTGAGTTTGATGTGGTTTAATGTTTAGAAAATAGACGAAGAAAATAGAGTATACTTTACTATGAAATAAAAAAAAACCGTTTTCTGAACAACATGATAATACTATTTTTTGTGACTGAACTTCTCAAAGCAGAAGAGTGGAATACTTGTAAATAAAACTTTTGTTTCTTTTTCTTTTTATTTCAAAATGTTATTTAACAGCTGCGGTCTTATACAAGTAATTTTAATGATAAAAAAGCAATGGTTTCATTTTTTACTTTTGCCCAGCGAACCGAGCGGGAGACGGCTGGCAAAAACAAATGAGAGTCAATTACACTATTGGCAACTTGTTTCGGCACATGTGCTTACAAAATCAAAGAAAGACAGTTTAAAATTCTAAAGATGTTCTACCTATGTAAATGTCTTTTAACCAATCTATTTGTTTAAACAATGCAGAGCCGATACAAAGTGTAGACTGACAAAGAATTGTAATATTGAATGGCTCTAATAGAAATCTTAGACAGTAAGAAATAAGACTGATAGCTAATAAAATAGAATTCATTTCGATGAATCACATGTTACAGTGGGGTCAATGTACTCTTTTATCAGCATTGAGATTTATAATAATTTTTCAACTAACGATTGTCCAATACGTGTAGAATAATGTTTATGAATGATATGTGAAAATTGTAATTTATAATGACATGTTCCAACGTGTAAGCAGGTTCGTGACTATCGTTTTCATTGCACGTTTATAAATTCTCTTCTTCTCACTTGATAGAGCGGTGAAAACACAATTGAGTTACGAATTAGATAAAATAGTACACACTTGAGACACTATCTGAGTGATCGATAGGAATACTTTCGTTTTTATAAGGCACTGTAATCATCTTGTACAATTTATGTTTCGAATAAAACGTTCATTTGTTTATGCAATGATCAAGCGTTATGACAGATAAATATATTGTATTTACTGTTAAAACAGAATTTACAAAGATTAGGTCATATATAAGATTATATTTAGGTCAAGACACAAATCACAAAGTCACGATCATAACCCTCAGTCATCCTCAGTCAACATGAAGAGATTAATAACATGCTAAATAATTTCGTTCAATTGATGTTCATTTAACATCAATGTCGTGTAAGGGAGGCATGTTATGCTAAATTATTTCCGTTAGGATGTTGTCGACAAAGAATGGAGGTCCGATTGTTACGAAGTCGTCCTCGCGAGTCAACTTTAAACTACGTGGGTTTCGAATTGGCTGACTGAGTGGGCGGAGCTTGTTGCCCTAAATCCTTTGTTGAGCGAGATGGGATTTGATGGACATCTTCCGTTAAGAGCGTCTCAGATTGCCTGCAATCATTTCATTTAGCGAGACTCAGTATGAGTACGCTCTTTAGTATGAGTAGGATTTGCACAGATTATGGTATACTTAAGCGCTCCTAGCTCTAACGGTCTGTACTTTGGTGGATATTTGCTTGCTCTAAAAAGTACAATATATACATTGCACAATTAGTACCTTTACTAATCCGCACTGCACAAATGCATCAGGACAGATCACCTCGAGATCTTTAAAGATATTCTCGTCATATTTGCTTGTTAAAAAAAATATCCAATAAACTGTCTTAAGCAATATCACTGGCACTTAGAAATCGTACGGTATTTAAAAATAGGTAACTCTTAGAATTTCAGCAAATATTATTCAGTCTCCAACTAAAGTGTCTGCTCATTTTATTAGCTCCAAGTACCGTAGAGAATTAGAACGTAGCCGTGTGTGACTTACTTAGCTTTATTTATATGGCATTTATGTATAACGGTAGCTTGTGTCATTCTGAGATGTCATTGTACTCAAAAAAGTACACACAATTTATAGCAACTGGATAATGTTAATAACTAATGATACCGACTTTAGTAAACACATATTCATTCAAATAGACTGAAATTATAAAATGAAACACCCGATAATATGTCGTTTATTAACAGTTACAAAATATTGACGTTTATTTAATTTATAAAACACTCTCTAGACAACTTATTATACTTGCCGTATAGAGAGTAAAAGAGATCCCAAAAAGCCGTTCTCTCCTTAGTGATCCTGTTCTCCATACGTATATCAGTATCGATCACTAAGTATGGTCTAGTGTCCGCTTTGACTGGCTCCCAGACAAGAGGGATCAGATCGGTGACATCTGGTGTAGGATTGCTAAAAGGGAAAACAAAAATATGGAAACTTTACATTCGAAATAAACTTATTTAATTTTAATTCAGTGAATTTATCCATAGTATACTTTCGAAGTCTAAGACAAGTAAGTAAGACAGTGTTACAAGTATATCTTACCCATATTTCACAAAGTTCGACCACATAGTCGTCATGCGCTCGGTAATTAACTGATCGTTGCCATTTTTGTCTGAAGAAGATCTTATTTCGAATAAGTATTGCAACTCGGCGTTATGTGCCGCAGTTGATGTGTCAGAATTTTCTGCATAACTAAATTCATACGCGTAAACAGGATTCGCATTTTCATTCAACAAACTGGTGATTGTTCTTTGAATCGGATGACCGAAATGAAAATCTGAATCGAAGAGCTCCAACTGTGGGGTCAAAGATGGCGATATCGGGTCGTCTCCGACGTAAAAATGTCTAACAATATTGGCTGCAGACTCCAAAGTTGCTTCGTCAAGATTAAAATTCCGTGACAACTTTTCTCTAAAGGGATCTTTGTTGAAATAGTCTTCGCCATAATCACCAAGACCACCCGCTTGTTCCGTGGTGGTATGACCAATGATTATCGGAGTATTTTTTACTTTTCTCGGATTAGATAAGGACACAGGATCGCTCTCTATGAAATTTTCAATACCACTGAACGATTTCTCTTTACAAGGCCTCAATTCCAACTGAAGCTCGGTTGTAGCCGCTGAAACTAATGTGTGTGTTGTTTTTGATAGAAAGCTTAATGCTTCTTCAGTGTTAGTGGTATTGAAGCCCAGATGATAAGCTAGTTTCAGTGCGGCGTTAATATCTCCCTCAACGAACATCCCATCTGTTTGTGGAACACCACTTTCAGCTATTATTTTGTTAAACAATTTTTCTTTGTCGGAGTAAAGATGTAACAGCACGGAGCATGATCCGGCGCTTTGGCCAGCGATTGTGATGTTATAGGGATTACCTCCGAACGAGCTGATATTTTCCCTTATCCAACGCAGCGCTACATACTGATCCTTGAGACCTTGATTTCCAGGTACCGATGGCACGTCTAGGCACATAAATCCATATGGTCCTAAGCGATAATTTATCGTGACTACTATAATGCCTTTTTTCACTAAATTCCTCACGCCGTATTCACCAGCGCTTCCTCCTCCAAATACACCTCCGTGAATCCAAACCATAACAGGAAGAGGGTTATGTGAACTGGCTTCGTTTGGTACAAAAATATTAAGTCTTAAGCAATCTAAAATCTCGTCGTCAGCTCTAGCAGCTCTTGGTACATATGGGCTTACTTTAGCCTGCGGGCACATCTTGGACCCATCGTATGCATTATAAATTTCCTCCTCAAATTCTACGTGTGGTAATGATTGCTACAAAATGAAACATTCAAATCAGGTTAGAATTTTAATTTATTCAACTTTAGAATAAATGATGAAAGTTATATTTTTTATTTTACTATCACGCCAGGTCTCCTAAAGTGGTAATCAGTGAGCACCTGTTGCCAAACTATTGTATCCTTACAGATCTGACTTAGTTACACAAAATTTACTTACTCCAAAAGGATTATTCACATCAATCTGTGCGTACGGTATTCCGAGGAACGAAGAGTAACCGTCCTCTACCGATTTTATACCTCTAACTAATCCCTGATTTATCTTCACTAACGGATCTATCCTAAGATTTGCACTGCAAACATTATATACTAAATAAATTAAATGAAATAAAAATAACAGCCTCATTTTTATAGATCCATAGGATCCTGTAACACTACTTATAACACTAACGACTTATGGCGGAATAAAACACAGCTGATATAAAATTGGATATATTTTATCTGCACGCGTTGAATTCTCATCTATGTTATCAATTATTTGGAGTGCTTCTCCAAGTAACATAGAGATATAGAAATGTCATCACATTCCGTCAATTACAAAAGTATGACTATCGTACTTACCTACATATGTACATAAATCTCCGCTTAAAAATATTTAGTTAGATGTGACTTCACTACATAGTATAAAACAAAGTCGCTTTCTCTGTCCCTATGTCCCTATGTATTCTTAAATCTTTAAAACTATGCAACGGATTTTGGTGCGGTTTTTTTCAATAGATAAAGTGATTGAAGAGGAAGATTTATATGTATAATAATATATGCGCGGGACGAAGTCGCGGGCAAAAGCTAGTAATTTATAAGAACATTATTAAATATGTTTCAATAATAGCGTACTCATACTTCTTACATAGCATGAATGAAATAAGGTTTTTTAAATCATAATTTATTTTCAATTAAGTCGCTGTATAGTATACATAGGTTGATTGTTATCTGAGTAAATGTTCTAATCTTCTACGCCTATATACTTGTACTTATTTAACCAAGTATTAAACTGTATGCGCATATAGATTTACATACCTTATACTCGTCTAAGGAGGCTAGGTTTATGTGAACGTTTTTGAAATTAAGCGCAGTCCACTGTGTAAGGAGCGTAAAAGTTCCGTCTATTATAGATGATTAAATATTATTTCAAAATGTAATCTATGTTTATCATATTATAGCTGTTCTTCTTCTCCTGGGAATGCTGTTCGGAGTGTGGATTTTGTATGGATTAATCAAGTTGATCATGTCACGGATCAGACGGACGGGCAAGATGCGCTACGGAGACAAGGAGCTGGCCATACAGCAGAGGCTTAGAGCCCTGGATACCTTTAGAGGGTGAGATCCCGGAAAAATTTATGACATTTAAAAATCTTGATGTTGTTCACCAAGTCGTATTTAGCAAATCAAAGATTGACAACTTAAATTATTTACTGAGAGTGGAAACAAATTTCTTTAGAGTAATTCATTGTGCAGTTACGACTTAACGAGATACGTAATATAATATATGTTAGTTTTACTACTTATGATTGAGACTACATACCCAAAATTTCATTTATAAAGTGATCATTTGCAGGATGGCAATAGTCTTCATGATATTCGTGAACGACGGCGCGGGCGGTTACTGGTGGATGGAACACGCCACGTGGAATGGCCTGGCCGCTGGTGACCTAGTCTTCCCGGCCTTCCTCTGGATTATGGGCGTGTGCGTCCCCTTATCCGTAAAGAGCGCGTTCGCAAAGGGCATCCCGCGCTGGAAAATCGTAATGCACGTTGTCCGTGTAAGTATTGAACCTATTCGGAAACGAGGAATTGAGAAATCAATTGTTGTAAATTAGTAGTTGCATCTTAGATATTGAATGAAATTTCTGAGGTTTCCTTGGATTTCCTACGTACGTTGAGCAAATACAAAATACTCCATTTCTGTAATGGAAAGTGCATCTAACTACTTCCAAGGTGAGGGTTACCTAAATGGTAAAAGAAAAATATTGGCACAAAAACAAAAACCTTGCGGTGATTCGATTCGAATTCGTAGTGCACAAATCAGTGCGCAAATTCAACGCATCCGAAAGAAAAAAAAAACGAAAAACTTTCACGGAAATAAGAGAAAATTAAACAAACACAATTTCAATTGGATAATGATCGATATATTATCTTCTCTGAAACGTTGAAAATACCAGTTCAATTTATCAGTATGCCAGTAAAAGAATGTAACAATGAGTTAACTTATAACAGCAATTAAATTCGCGGAGTAATTAAATTGTAAATTATTGATAACGACTTTCAAGTCTCGCGAGAGCTGCGGCTCCCAGCGGTATTGCCTCGCAATCGTTATATAAACGCAAATGCTCTCATACGAACTGGTTCTGCGAGTGTTTGCTAACAATGCCGACGGGTAAGCTTTAGATGTTATGTAAGGGTTACAGTTATTTGTTAACCGTAAGTTTATTATTGCGGTCGTTAGCATTTACAGTTATGTTCAGTCAAGTCGATAGTCTTAAAGTTCTCTGAACGTATATGTTACGTAAACGTAAATTCAAAAAGCAATGATGATCACCAAATTGTTAACACTGACATCTAAAAGGAAATTGTAGCAGAAACGGAGACAAAATTGTTTTTTGGAATGCTTTGTTACTGCGTGTTTTATATCCTCGTCATTTATACTCATGTTCTTTATTTGTACGATGAAAAATTTAAATTGTCGGATGTCGAAATTTCGCCAATAATATATGTAACACCAATCCAGTCCCGTTCACTTTCATCCTCATTACGTCACTTCCCCATTATCGGGATTTACTCTCGATATTATTTACATCGCGTCGTTTGGCCCGTGCACCATGCGCATAATAAATGAATGAGTTTTTGCAACATTTTTCATTGGAAATTCTGCTTGCGTGATGACGCATCGGAACTCTCTCCATCCCGTCCTACTATCGCCTCCAGACTATTTCTATAACACGTCGTACATTACTCATTTACGACGGTTGACTGAATGAAGGCCGACCATTAAACGCTTCGATGTATAACAAAGGTATCTTAATATTGTGATTTCATTATTCTCGAATGTCGTCATTAGTAGTTTCATAGTGACCTAGTGTAAATACACGGATGTGGTCCGGCTTCTTTTCAGTGCGATAATGAGTATGGTTCATCTAGAACAATGCATGTAATGTCGCGACTTGTAAATAATGAGCGAAAGTAATTTCTCCCAGAATTTTATTGTCGTTCTGATATGGCATTTTATCTTGATCTATTTGTAACCTGATTTTTGAAACCATATGACTTTTCCGCTAAACAACAAACTGGAAAATGCAATCTGCATTTTCATTTGGTGGAATATTTTGAACTGTCGTGAAATCGCTTTGATCCTGATCTAGTTTCTGGTTATTCAGAGATGAGACACTTGCGTCTCTCATTTATTAAATTTCAGGATATTTTGACTATCATGATGAAATTACCAAACTTTGGATGGTGTATAAGTTATATCGCTAATGCGGTATGCATAGTGTGAAATATTTTCTACATTCAGCGCTCCTGCATGATGTTCCTTATCGGCGTCTCCCTGAATACGATCTACGGGTCGAACATGTTACATGAGCTCAGAATCTTCGGGGTGCTACAGAGATTGGCCATCGCTTATCTCGTCGCTGCCGGGTTTTACGCTCTCACCGCACCCAAATACTACGCACCGCCTAGGGTAAGCGTAAGTTACTTTTAACACAGAGACGCTGATCTGAAGTAGTTCTTAATTTCTGTACGTGATTTTACGATCAGTCAAATTTATTTCAGGGAGCCTGCGGTCAGGCATTGAAGGATGTTTTATCGTGCGTGTGGTGCTGGGTTCTCGCAGGAGTTTTGGTGGGGTTGCATACCGCTATCACCTTCACCATTCACGACCCTGAATGTCCTGCGTGAGTGTATAATTTGGTTCATGTTCACCGCGTGGGAATACTTCCACCTGTTGTATGTAATCTATCCAGATTTTTTGATTTACCAGTTTTCCTGTGTCACTTTTGGTTATTAATGGCAAGGGTATTGTATTAACATGAGAAAGTTTAGGCCAGTTTTTTATTAAGATAGAAAAGTATATAGGTACACAACAAAGCGAATACCTATTTGTTTTACTTACTTGATGTTAGAAACCTGTCACTGGCCGAATACATTAATAATCTAAGTCCATAAACAAAAGGATTCTTAATTTTTTGTCGTCTTTTCAGTGGGTATCTAGGTCCCGGTGGAAAACATGATGATTGGGTGGCACCTGAGTGTAGCGGAGGAGCAGCTGGATTTATCGATCGCTTTCTTTTGGGAGAATCTCATCTCTTCCAAAATAGCGACGCCAGGCATGTTTATGGAGGACCTCCTATTGACCCCGAGGGACTGTTAGGTATAAACAACTTAATTTTACGTAACTCTTCTAATATCTTCAAGATTATTTCCGTTGTACCTACTGCTTTATGTTCAAATAATATTTATTGATTCTTTTTCTAAGATGTTGGATTTGTTTATCCTTTTGTATATTAACATTTCTATTAATAAAATCTGGTAACGCACCACGACTTGACGATATAAAGCCTGACAAAAACAGAATGCTTATTCTATGTAGTTTCAATATTGAGACAATAACTGTAAGAAATGAAACTTGATGCCTTTTTAAATATTAAACTAGAACCAGTAAAAGGTATTTCTATATATATTGTATTTCTTGAAGCTATCAGTTATCAGCTCGGAGGTGGTGTTCTATTGGCAGAAGTGACAGATGATAGCATTTTTGTCTATAATGGATTCTTTTTTATCCTGTCAAGGTTGTCTCACATCAGCAGTACAAGCCCTATTAGGTGTGCAGGCAGGTGCAACAGTGTTATTGCAACGGTCCCATAAGGCGCGCGTGTCCCGCTGGCTGGCCTGGGCTCTAGTGTTCGCGTTAGCCGGCGCGCTGCTCGCCGGCTTCTCCAGGGAGCACGGCGTTATCCCGATTAATAAAAACCTTTGGTATGTCATTTACATTTATTGTTACGCGTCAAAAGCAGCATAGAATTTTAAATGTGATTAGTAGAAACGTGTAAAATCGCACTTTTGGATTTTTTTCGATTTCAATGAATGTTCATTTCTATACAATAATTTACCATTTCTACACAAGATCTTCATGCTATTTTACTACGAATTTTTAGGTATTCGTAAAACATCTTTAATTTTTTTTTACCGAGACACCCAGTTTGGTACCTACGGTATAAATTCAAATTTCGCTGAGTAGATTAAGAGAATTGTGTATGATATTATATCATAACGTGGAAAAGCCCTGTATCGATAATATTTGATAATGCATGACGCTAGTGCGCGCTGAAGTAGCGACCACGAAACATTTATTTTCAATGTCAGATGTGTTTGGGGCTGATGATAACGTTAGCGACCATTTCAATGATACATACAGAATGTCTTAACTCGACTTGGTATCTCTCTCGACATCTATAATCAACGATATTTTTTGCATTCCATGTCATAAGTTATCCGAGCGATAAATACAGGTGTCATTCACTCAATACACCGTTCAGATAAACCAGAATGACATTCGCGCATATTTTTCATATCAAGTGTTTAACAATGGGCCCATGGTCTTCTGACACAAAGAAATTTGTGTCAGATATGTCGACCAAACTTGTTATGTCCTCCGGTGACCAAAGGGCTGGCGACTATTTCGCGCAGAGGCTCAGCCTCACTCTACAGCGCGGAAACGCCGCCAGTGTTTTGGGAACCATGCCACAAAAGGACAT
>DWDX01002398.1:0-15348 GCA_018245675.1 Agara michaeli
CTTTATATGTACCCATATTTGTGCAAATAAACGTCTTTGTCTTTGTCTTTGTCTTTGTCTTTGTCTTTGTCTTTGTCCTTGTCTTTGTCTTTGTGTTTGTATAACACAACATAAACATGACATAACAGTGCAATAATAGGTCAAGACGGGGACTTTCAATGAGCCGGTACCAACACTAAGAGAATATTTTACGAGTGTATACGGTGACATGTTCGATTGAAGCATTCTGGAGCAGTGACATATCCGCAGTGTTATTTGTGACACAATTTTGTTACATGAATTACCACTCGACGTGCGTTAGTTTCGAACTAAGCTAAAGTGCTTATTGGGACTTCCTCAATTGCTAAATTGGTCTGTCACCCATATATATGATCTTTGCTGGTGATTCACACTGGGATATAAATCTAGAACGTTGTAGAGTCAAAGTTAGTAGGTATACTGCGGTGCATAAGTTGTCTCATCCGCTGGTTTGGTGCATTGATGTGTTTTGTTTAAATATGGTTTCCGTTGACAGTATTTATCTGATAAAATAAAACCGATAGGGTATAACAAATAATCAGTGAAGATTCTGTAACTGAAGCACAATATATATATCAAAGAGATAGTTAACTGACTTGTGGTACGGCAGAATCACGCTCAGCCCAGTAAGGTACTTTTGCTTCCAATTCATTGATTGAAGATGATTGCAAAGATCTATAAAACAATTTTTAATTACAAGGGGTTCAATTTGCCTTTTCAATGATACCTAACAATTATATTTAACCTTTTAAGTTCGTACGATTTGAAACTGATAAATCTTATGATATAGATACAGAAAGGTCGTTCACTGATATTTAATCCTTTCCACATTTACTGTTTAATTTATGTTCACCGACGAGCTGATGAAATTGCATTTTTATTGCAGCTTTTGTCTTTACGGCGCTTCTATAAACTACTAAAACGCATGAACTTGTGAAAATTACGATACCAAGTTTTTTAATTAAATGATCTGGTTATACGTGTTTACTTGTCCGTTCTGGTCGGATCGAACGAACTGAAAACATGTGTAAAAATATACAATTATACGTAAAAATATATATTTTTTATCTATAAAGAAACATGCTTGCTAAAATACAACTATTTAGGGGTAAAAATCAATACAACTGCAAAAATACGGCGGTAGCAGTATAAGGATACAAGCGGTCGAGGGACTTGGACTAAACACAGTAATTACCTACCTACATATACCTAAATATTGTCTATACTGAACGACATTACCGGTCGAACCATAGCATCTAAGTGGTATATGATCCTTATAGTTAAACTAGCACCGATGAGAATCAAAGCGCTATAGGTTTTATTCCATAAAAAAATTACAAGCAGCTCATTTCAATTGACACTGGCGGCTCGTTAAACCGATAACATATTAATAATAATATAGTTGTAATCAAACCAGTATGCCTTTCCTCACGTCGCGTCTCAATTGATTTAATGAGAAATAAACTGGAGTGAGTGATTCAGAGCACTCCCATTTCAATACCACAAGCGTACATGTTCTTTCTTTGTGCGTGATACGGTCACAATAAGCTTTTATTATGAATACGAAACAGCTTAAGCGCGCTTAAGAAGGGCACGGTGCGATGCTGGGATCGCCTTTAATAAAATGATGGAGTATTTTTTACAGGAAACAACTTGTTATCCAGCGATGGCACATTCAAGTGGGTTAGATTTGCAGCGGTAAGACACTTGTTGTACAGATTTATTAATAAAACAAATACAGTTTAATGGGTAATTTTATTTTGTTTATTTACAAGTTGCGCATCTATTTATTTTAATAAAAGAATATGTCTGATCTATAAACAATTACAAATTTATATAATTAACTAATTTAATTTACTAATATGTCATAGCTTGGTTTAAAAATCGATCAATCGTCTGTTGGGAACCTACGTGTAAATAGGGTAAGGTTTTTTATTTATTAGGTTATAAATTTGTGAATTTATGAGTATAGTGTAATTTTATTGTATAGATAGATTTTTGAAATTAGTAAAATATAACAACGTTGTTTATTTCAGGCGCTAGGTAACATTAAGTATTGTTATGCTCTGTATTGATGTGTAACAGGACGTACGCACGAGTTCAAATAATAAACCGTTTTTTAAGACTAAAGACTACATTAGAGTACGTTTAGTTATATTCTCGATAACCAGAAACAATGATAATGAAGCTGAAGGTAACATAGGTACAGAACAATCTTACACGAGGAAATATTAGATCGTTAGTAGTTTACTCGTTAATGGTACGACAAGTTAATGATGAGGTTCGAAATTTGGTAGATCTGGTATTGGATCGAGTTAAAAGTTTTAATGGGCGACCGATTCCGGATACTTCACTCATGTGCTTGCAGAATTTGTGTTGAATCGTTAATGCGATCATTAAGACATCTCGTAAAATGTAACATCAAAGGATATATTTTCTTATTGATCATCGCTTTTGTAAAAAATGGGTTGCGTAATTATTTACTGTTTAGGAATTTCTGATTCTGGATTGAGTGGGAGACAATGCCTCTGAACATTAAGTCAACCCTTGTGAAGCCTATTTATACTTTAAAAACGATTTTGTTAGAACATTTTTTAATTTAAATAATATTATCTTGGCATAGCTTCATACACAGTCACCTTGTTCCGAATTATTCAGAGCTTATGTTATGTAAGCAAAGAGTGGATAATACTTTTAAAGCTGGAAATCTTTTTTAACCGACTTCAAAAAGGAGGAGGTAGGTACTCAATTCGTCTGTATTTTATGTATCTCTACTGGGCCCAGCTATTTCACAGGTAACTCCGGGAGGCTTGGAGCGTTCTCCAGCACGCGAGTCCATTGCGAATTGCCGGAGATACGGGCTAATTACCAATCTGTTTATCGGATGTTACAAGCCACCGTTGAGGCCTCCGTCGAGGCATAACGTGACATTGCGTCACGAACACGTGATTAAAAAGAGTCTCTTCGACATTTCCGATATAACCGCAATAGAACATATCGATGTTTGTTACGTTATGAGTTCAAGTAATATTTCCATGTTCACGTGAGACTTGAAACTCACGTGTTTTCCGTCCGTACGAAACCTACACGGGTCTGACTTTATTACAGAACTTACGTGTACTATCGTAGGATATTGATACGGTGTTCGTAAACAATATGTGACTAGTTACGAGAAGTAGTTACGAGAATATTGACATGCCGATCGTGTTTTTTTTTATATTCAGTATCTAAAGTAATTTTGCTACGTCCACGAATCAGTTGCATGTTACTTATACTGTATTGATATGCGTCAGTAACAAGATCTTCTACGTAACGCCTCCGCAGTAAAGTTTTGTTGTACATCAAACTTCCCCTTGTGTGGTATACTTCTACTGCCTGGTTCTGGATTACATAACAAATGCTGTAGATGGTAGGACGAAATACGAAGTTAATGAGAGATTATTATATTAGAGAGATTATTCTCTTTACAAACTTGAAATGTTTGATGCGTAATTTTTTTTTAACTTTTCAATTATTTACCAATCAACTTCTTATCTGCCAGGATTATATATTAAAATCGTTTTTTTATATACTTAGTAGGATAATACAAGGCAACTTTAGTTTCGATATCTTAGATAACAGATGTTAGCTTGAATTCTTAGACTACTCCAGTACTGTAGCCACATGTTAAATGGCACAATATCCAGTCACGTGCTCCGTGTTTACAAAATACTGAAAGTTACGAACGGGACGCGAACGTGAGCGCACGCGTGATCATACTTACTTACTGTTTAACTAACGTGTTTCATACTTGCAAGTTGCCGATATGAGATATCGAGATTCTATTATCACTACTTATGAAAGTGTACGATATTTTGACTTGGAAAATATATAATACCCGTGAAAACATCAAATTGATCTAATTTAAAGATAGTTACGTTCATGTCGCGAGCATATAATATATAGGTGAATATTTTTCTCTTTTGTCATATATCGACAACATTGTTATTAAATGTAACGAGTAGGTGTATTACGATTTACGAAACATGATACGACACGTCTTAGATAAATTGGGTTACCTGTAAAATACCGTATTTTTAATAAAGCTTCTGGCGTCTTAAACAGTACGAGAATGCATATAATAGTAAAATATGTTGGGTTATTTTCACTATCTGTATTTATGTGCGCTCTATTTATTTGCGAAATATTAACTGGTAACAGCTCTCGTCTTACGGGTTTCCTAAAACCAGTTGGAAAAGGAGAGTTGCGTACAATAGTTTTGTAAGATAATCAAATAGGACTTCTTTCCTAATGAAAGCATATTACGTGTCCACATGATAACAGTTACATCCAATTTCCAATATGATTTTCTCCTCGATAACGCTTGCGCTGATGACTCTGGCGACCATTTGGAACGCCCTGTGTCCCAGTGTACATCAATTGTTCTTTTGAGATCAGATAGTCGCTATCACTAAAACAGCTGGATATTTCCAGTCTTTTCGCTACTTTTTCTTAAAATTTGTCTTTCTCCTATTGGGCACGTTCTCATCTCATAAGTTGTCAGGCTTATTTAACTTGACCTGACCTAAATTTACCATCCATTCATTCGTCAGGATTTGGAGGTCCACTGCTGGATATAGGCCTTCGCGAATTGGTGCAACTCCATGCATTCCGATCCCCGTGATTTCCCACCATTTGCTTCGGTTCTAACAAAACGTCATCAGTATTTTGATTTTAATGGTAGCGGAATCAAGTTGTCTCGTGAGATTTGTTTAGATTGCAAGTTATATATATTTGTTCTCTCACTCAGCGTGACTCATCCGACCTTAGAAAGCACTAGATACTTAATGGGAAAAAAATCTACTAAGAATGTGGTTCTATGACACATGGATTAGCACCGGGAACCGTGAGCTCGACGTATCTGTATGTCTGTGGTTGACTAACCGTGGCTTGTTGTTTTTGCTGGGCAGAATTGTTTATTTATAAATATTGGTATAGTATAGAAAGATCGTTTAATGGTAACCGAACAATGGATGCAACTGCAACATTTCACGGTTGTCTTATGGAATAGATTTTTGTTGTTATTCCAAATTTTATTCGGAATCTTGTAAACATTTTCTTGTTGAAATCATAATGGTATTATCATCACCAACATCATCACAGTTATCATCAACCCTTTCATTTTTTTAAATCAAGTGGTCTGCTTGCGTTTGCTACTTTTAAAAGGCCAAAAAAGTTTACAATCTTCGCTTTAAAGTAAACCATTTATATCTAACAACTGTACCATCATCAATCCTTTACGGTTCCACTGTTGGGTATGAATGTTTAGAAATCCAATTATCTGTGTGCTTTTGTTAGTTTTATGACGTTAAGATAACAGAGTCTTAGGTTTTACACAAATTAGGTATTAAACCTTAGTGATTATAAAACAAAACAATTGATCCGAGATTATGATATTATCTCGTGGTAAAAGGATTATAGGTTATGAGAACAAGGGTGTAATAAATCTTCATGTACGGAAGTGGGTCAGGGCCCGTGGAATCGTAAGCGGCTTACCTGTTGCTAAACATTGAGTATCTATCAACCCCATTGTAGCCTTAGGCATTGTTTCCAATAGGAGAAATGCATTGCGGCAACTCAATACACGACGCACATATACATATATCTGAGTACGAGACGTCGATAATATCACGTTGTTCCTACGTATGTTATTAACTCACCTATTGGCGCAATGTACGAGATATTTATTGATATACAGAGCAGTTACACTAATCAACATATGGGTAATATTCGAGAAACGTGTAATGTCCCAGTTTTGAGCACCGTCCTCTCAATAACACTTTGGAATGCAGGGCATTATAATTGATAATGAATTCCGGTCTTTATTTATTAAAAGATCCAACGTTATCGTAGTAATTAGACATTAATTAGATGATTTTGTTTGAATTTATAAGTGGGTGGGTATTTGAATGCTTTAAGCTTCATAACTCAATATGATTTATATCTTTTCTTTCTTTTATAGTGATTTATTTATTTTATAGTGTATTAAAACTAATTCACGTAATTCATTGAAGATGTCTAATTTTAATTAGTTATCGCATGCGACGTTGCTCCTCAAGATATGCTTGACACCTAGAGTCTAGTGTATTTGCCTACCATAGAAAGACCCCTTAATTCGGGTTCGACTATATTATCTATATAAGGTTTAAGGTTCAAAGACATTTATTCTCATAAAGACTTACATTAATCACTTACATGAGAACATTAAAAAGACAGGCAAAATTTTAATTCGTATTGTTCGTCATTATAAATTAATACTTATAATACTATAATATTATATTATAGTACTTATAATGATGAACGAAAGTATATATTATATTATACGTATTATAGTATATCTACTTTTATCTATTCTTATCTATTGTTTATCTGCGTTTCTCCTATTGAAATATTTTGGCTGTAACTGTTTTGGCAGCTTTATACACATAGATGGCGATATTATGATTATATTTAGTAACACTAGAAACGAGGATCCGACTTAATATCCTTAAACACCTATCATACTGAATTATGAAAATAATCGAAAGAATAAATGTGTTATTTATATTTATTTTATTGTCAATTGTTATCAGGCGACGTTATATAGATGTTCGTTAATGTGTTTTAAATAGTCTCTGTCCACATACCGCTGTAAGTGGCGTGAAATCCTCAATTGCTGAGTCACTAGGCTCACAGATTCTTTTTTGCGTGAGGCGAAACTGTTTAGTGTCTTTTTCGCTCATTGTAACTGCGCTAAACAGTTGTTGTCTCTTTCGCTCATTACGATTTACTCAGAAGCGGGGTTTGATTCTTTCATCCGTTCATACTGAGTCACTATCAGTGAAGCCAGGTGTTTAAGGTCAATTAGCAGGATAAATGTTACATTATACCAACCTCATTGTTAAAAATAAATACATAGCAAACCGCAAATTTTGGAAACATCTTGCATCTTCGTAAATTCTTTTCTCTTAAGCTTTCCTTCACACATATAATTAGAAAGCCTCAATGTTTTTTTAATTATTTCAAAGGTTTTTAAAATTGGTATGTTGTATGTTTTTACGATTACTAATAAAAGTAATAAGAGCCACGTTTCTTTTACAAAAAGTTGGTAATCAAACATCAGAATATCTCAATATTTGGAGTTGTATGGCTACAGTAGTCACGACCGTGGAACTGACCGCAAATTTGTATTAAAACTTGTTTTATCTGAAGCAGCTATTTATTATGAGATTGTAGCTGCTATTATTCCAATAGCCTGACTCATAATCGCAGGCCGTGATTGCTGTGAATCGTCTTAAATATGCGTGAAATCCTCTTTTGTTTCTCAGCGAACAATGTATTAGAAAGTGACAATAATAAAATATGAAACGCTTCCTGCTTGCCGGCGACGCTTTTGGGAGATTACGGTCTTTAATAGATATATATTTTTGTGTTCTAGGTGTTTATTATGTCAGTAGTTGACCTTTAACTTAATGATATTAAAATGTTACACATTGTTGTAAGTTTGAACGTGTTCAAACTTTGTTTATTGGAAAGCATTCAGGGGTAGGTACGACGCATTTGAACATAAAATCTAACTTGAACAGGTAGCGATAAAAATGATATTTAAATGTTAATATTTGGAAAATTATAGTAACTGTTTTACTTCGTCGAGAGGAGTGTCGATAGCAAAATCTAAAATGCAAATTAAGTCATTCTACACCATTTGCCAATGCCGCCAACACACTTGTGGTCGTACTCGTAACTAATATGTATTCACTATGACCACGAACGAACAATTGACTGCCATTAGTTTAAAAATAATATACATGAATTGTGTGTACATATATTTTAGAGTACATTTTCAGGTTAAGTACCTGTTGATGACGTCAAATTTACTCGCGCCTCGCATTTTACTAGTTTTTACGGGCTACAGACAGACCGTTGGAGGCGAGCCAACGTTTGGCCACAATTTGCGTTTCAGAGACTACAGTAGCTACGCGCAATGTAGGAGAGTTTTTGGTGTCTACTCGTGGTAAATATGGAGAAACTTGTCCCTTTTGTTTTTGTGAACGTTTTTATTTTATGTGAATATGTCTTTAAATTTGCTACCATAAGGGGGCAATCGAAAAAACCTAATGGTAAAAAAATGGGGGATA
This sequence comes from Agara michaeli, assembly GCA_018245675.1. Lineage (NCBI taxonomy): Eukaryota > Metazoa > Arthropoda > Insecta > Lepidoptera > Hesperiidae > Agara > Agara michaeli. The sequence continues at coordinate 8,175 of DWDX01002398.1, forward strand.
GTTTGACGTTGTAGTTTCGAATCTATTCTCTACATCCAAAATTAAATTATACCACTGGATAGCTAAAGGATCAAAGAATTCATTGCGATAAACGAGAACAGTGACGCATCGCGCGCGGTAGAGGGGGAAGTGCCGCCATTTTGGGGTTATTTTGCTACGTATCGAGATTGCAATTACTATAACTTTTTTTATTTTTTTTATATTGCTCTTTCTTTGTCAGCTGTTAATGTATTGTTATATTTTATAATAGTATCAATGTACTTCTTATTTCGTTGTTATTTATAATGAAAATTTATTTATCGATCCGGTGAAACTTTCTACCATTATAACAAGTGGCATTTAATCTTTAAAACATGCTATAATTCTACAAATACCTTCACTGATCAGGTGAGCACGTACTCATACGCAAACTAAGGTATAATAAAAATAAAACTTTACTTTGTAAAGTCCGAGGCGCGCGTCAGGATTTGAACCCCAAACCGTCGTAACGGGTGGATGCATTATAAATAATTAGGCTGTCATTGCTATCTACCGTAACCTTCGTGACACTAACATAACAGTACTTTCTAAACATGTTTCCAAAATCTGTAGTAATATACAGGTAACGGTAGTAACGATCATATTAAAAGCCCTCGTAAGTTTCGTCCCTATTCTTTCGGATTAATAAAAATTGATTTACGCGTAACAATATTGTTGAACGTAGGTAGAGCTTGAAGTTTTATAAGTGTGTAAGGCACGTAAAATAAACTGTGCTTAGTGCTGGTAGACGATAAATAACGGAAATCCTTTTTTTTTTTTGGTTGCGACAAAAACATGCGTGTACTTTCTCGCGTTACGGTACGCGTCCCTTTCTTTGCAACTTTCATAGTCTGACGCGATTTTGTTTACTTATTTTTGTTGAGCATACTTTAATGTCGCATTGGGCATACATTTGCATCGGATTTCGTGCCGTGCATGCCGGACACTATGGCTAATTCACCTGTCAGATATGTAAATTAATTGTTTAATAATCATTGTCTAGAGGAAACATAACTGTAACCAAAATTAATAATTGGCGATTATTGGACATCTACACAAATAAATTTTTTTGACAAACAATTATCAGCAATATTAGAAAGTGTGTGTAGGTACTATTTTATCTTTTAATTCTTTTTTCAAAATTAATTTCTTTACGTTTACGATAACCGTTACTGTGTAGCTTTTGCTTTTCGTTATCTCCTTTTTGAAATTATTAAATAAATATGATATTAACATTTTTAGAATAAAATAGTAAATACTTGAATACGATCAATACAAGCTCTATATTGTTAATTGAAGGCTATATCTGATACAAGTAAAAGCAAGACATTCGCTGATAATAAACATCGCATGCAGTGCAATGAACTTGCAATCACAGATGATATTGATTTGTCGCGTGTCCACAGGTATGAGTTTATATTGTATTTCAGCTACGATTTGTTCTAAATTTTTTAGTGAAGTTATATTCCGATGGTATACGTTCCAATTATAGGATGCGTTTATTTGATGAGTTATTATTATTATACCGTCACGCCTGGTCGATAAAGGGGCAGGTAGAGACCGTGGATAGCATGATATTTCTATCCTTATACACCGGACGTTGCTGCAGATTCTTTTGATGGTATGGTCAGAGATAATATGGATTGGTGTTTAATGTAGAGACACCGCTCTACATTGTAATAAACACCGAAAACAATATTTCCCGCAAAACGTTTTCAATACGATTTATTGTTTTTTATTAATACTGCATGTGAAGTTCTAATATAGTCCGTCCCTAAGTCCCGTAGTCAATCGCTCCTTTAATTTAACAGGACACAAAATAAAAAAAAAATTGGTGCCAAAAAAAATCCCTCCATTGATTGCATCCGTTGTTTCACTTAATTATATTTTTTCCGAGCAAATTTCAGCAATTTTTTTTCCCTTGTCTTAGAGACACAAATCCTTTGACGCGAAACTAATCATTATTTTCATTGTTACAGTTACGGAAGCGCCTGTCTGTAACTCGAACCACTAATACGTGTAATTACATTTTACCTGTCTAGAAACAATTATAACAGCAACTGCTTAGCGAAGTGATCCACTTGCGAGCAGCCAACGTAATTACTGTGTCACGAAGCACCATTCCCATTGTGCAATGTCGCTGTTTTATTCATTTGCCTTAATGCTTTTTATCACCACTACACAATGTTACCGCAGACTTTTTGCGAGGTTGATCGGTCCATTGATTGCGAGATAGTTTTTATTCCCTGCAATTGATTGTTTTAATAGATGTTATCATCACATGAAGAAGAGCAATAGTTTGCATTTATTTCCTCTAAGTTAATTATCATAATTGTACGTTCATCCATCGGGTTCACCCATAAATCGTTACTTCAGTAATAGACAGTCTTGTATTTACACTATTTTTGTGTTATCCTATCGTATGTTTGTTTTAGGTATGGTAACACCTTGTAACAGGTTCTCTTGCAATTTTGTTTTTATAATTATACACATAATTGTGTTGTTTTAGGTTATGTAATGCATTGAACTGAATTATACATATGTGTTGTTGATTTAATACTAAGGTGTATCCATACGTTAGTATAATATTAATTTTATTATATAACGTTAACTTTATACTCATTTAAGATAACTTAAGCCAACTCTATTAAGTGCTAACAAAATAGTTGTTTGTACCGAACCGCTATGGTTCGGTAGTATAGTTACGAGTAGAGAAACAGTGCGTGTTTCCACGTTACCGAATGTATTAAAGCTGACTTTATTTTTCTTTTATCTATATTTACATTTCTAAAAAGGTGAATAGAGAAATGTTTGTATAGAATAAATTTATTCTGTGGGTATCTCACAAAGAACTGAGGTTTGTAAGATCTCGCTTTTATATTTGTTGATTGTTAAGTCAGTCATGTTTGCTGCTGTTTAATTGTCAATTTTGACTATTCATCTAAATTCTGTTACAATTTGGAATAACATCTATTTTTACTAAATATATACAGCTTTGGGTTTTAAGTGTTACAGTCTCTAAACCTTTCCATTGTGTGTTGTTCTTAGAAATTAAATCCACACAGCTACTCTCCCCAACGATTGTCGCCGCTAAATTTGTTGGTTCATTTAAAAAAAATAACTGTTACACGTATTGCAACTTGATTGAATGAGCTTAAAAAATTATAAAACCACCTATATCAACTGTCTGGTTAACATATCACAGCTTTGGCCTCTTTGTAATCAGATAGCTGTGTGTGATGTTGTAACCAGATATTATTTTGCTCAGAGACGGGGCATTTTATTACCTCAACACCCGCGCCACAATCGGAATTCTCGGATCTGGGATGCAGAAAACTCTTACAACAACTGTCATTGCATCCTCAAAAAGTGAAAGTTTGATTTGCCAAGTGGGCAGAAGGAATCACCGGCATATATTGTAATTAAAACGATAAACAGTCAATGAATATAGAAATCTTTGTATCTTGGATTTTCTTTTACAAGAAGTTTATAGAATTGTCACCTCTGAGATATTTGCGACGATTGTTATGTCAGAAATATTTAAGATAACCACTTATAATATATGGGCAACAAGTTTCATAATTCATATCAATAAAAAAGCTAAACAACTGATATGATAGTAGTTCAATGGAAACGTGATATATGTATATAACTGCATTTGTTATAAATATTTAAACAGGTCCGTAGCGTTTGCTCCAAATCTTTCACGCAACAATCTACGGCTTCCAGTGTTCGCGTGCGGAGTTAGGAACTACTTTGAATACGTAATTAGTTTATTCCGCTGCAGCTCGGATTTGAGCAGGAAACGGCGTATTTCCATTCGATAACCATTTATTATTATATAATTCAATTTAAACGTTAAAGTGGCGTATTCCATAGGGTTTCCGTCGATTAAATACGTAATAGATGCTCTGATTTGATTAGTTACATTATTTAGTTTACGTGTTATATTAAATTAACAAATCAGTATATCATTTCCGATTCGATTTATTTTAATAGGGAACTTACACGTTGATATTAAGGATATAGTGCGAATGCCGACTGATTAAATTACTTAAGATTTAGATAATAGCGTCATTTTATGTAACACTATGTAGGTGTTACCAGAAACATCGCGCTGAAATAAATAATCCATATGCAGACTTTCGACGATTTACGGATTGGCTTAAAAATATTTTAAGTACACCCTGTCCACTTAAATTTACGATTTAATATAGTTTCATAAGAAATTTAAAAACAACTAGCAGTAACTAGCAGTTAACATGCACAAAGCTAGTACAAATGTTAGGAACTAATGAAAATGGACAGTCAGTTGTCTGTTCTATAATTTAAACTTACTAACTCAATTCGGTACAAACACGTTTCTGGTTACAGACTTCCAGGTTCTCGGACAGATTTCCCGAACGAATTGATTTAATGAATTCGTATCCGGTAAACGTTGCTACATTGTCGTAGTGAGTTGTATGTTTGAATAAAGCAATGGACTTCATTAATTACACACTGCTGATTATTCTCATTTGTTGCACTTATGTCTGAGCCAGCCTCATTACCACGACCAACGTATAGTATTATGCATCTCTATTAAGCTAAGACTTACCAATGTTAGAAATAGTATATATTTACCGTAGCCTAGGAATCCCCACTAATCCTGAGTACGTACCATTGACAAACAGCTGGACCCCCACTCATAATAAAAATTGTATTTTATATTTAAAAAAACTCTTCAATAATTCGAGTCTAAAATTATCCAACATAATTCCGCTACACTTACTAAAAATATAATTTCACTGTAATTTTAGTAAAGAATACAGCTGGAAGTGGGAAGTTGAGGGGTCGGATCTTGATTACAGAGTGCAGAGTTGCATACTAGTTTGCTTCAACAATTGACTATATGAGATTATTTAACAATAACACAAATAGGAATGATGAAATCTCTTGATGCCGCGAGGTTACTAGGTAAGAGTCCCGCACCGACACGCCATAATATCAATAAGTATTATTAAGAATTTAGGAGCGCATTCTGGGTCAAAGATTAGAATTTTTGTTCCACACAATGCGTTTAGACATTACACCTTTGGTTATTTATCTCGTCATCTTTCAATAACAGTACGTTAATACCGTGACGGATGCTGAGTAATTTCAACATTACACTTGGGATTCTACTAACGGGACTCGCTCGCAATAGGCTGATCCCGCAACGTATACTTATTTATGGGCGCTGTTTCTATTTGCATAGATGGATCATAACGCGGCAGCCTGTGGTTAAAGTATTTCTAATGTTCCATTAGATTTAAATATGTAGGCTTAATTGCAGCTTAGTGAAGCGGTAGGTTTGTTGAATACTCATTTGCTATAAAATCACCTATCAGTCTAGTGTAAGCAGGTAAACAGTTATCATGTATCTGTTTTTATGACTAATTTCACAGCGTATATATATATATTTATTTTAAAATTTCAAATACAATAAAACATCGTAACGATTTTTTGTATTCAAATAAGTTAAAAGAAGACTTTAAAGATATTTGGATTTAGAAAATATATTAAGTGCCCATGTAAATTAAAGTATTACATTAAAAACAATACATTGTTACGTCATTGACATATCGGTTTTCCCGCCATTTCCGGCACAAGTAACGCGCGTTTTGTTCACGCAGCATTCGCAGTGACGGGTGCGCACTTACCGTCTGTATCCTCGCAAGCAATTGATATCGGCGCAGCTAATCGTTCGATGCAACTTGAAATAACTCTGATTCATATGGAATGGCAAATGCATCGCGAATATTAATTTTGAAATTACATATAATACAATGTTTGTATAACTACAAGAAATATCTGACACGTGTAAAAGAGTACAATTTTTGTGAATAAACCTCCATTACAATGAGGGCAAAACAATTTTGTAGATTGTCTTCAAACATTTTCTGTGGTACTGCTCGGTGAGAATCTTTCCTGCAACTCCAGGGAAATACTCCACCTGTTCCAATAAAAGTTAGCAGAGTTGTTTTGGATTATGTGAACGTTTAATAAGGTCGTGTGTTAATAAAAACGTACAACACATTTTTATAACTGCAGTGCAATTGATGTGACGGAAATAAAAACGTAATTACAATATGCACTCACTGAAACTTCACACGCAATTACTATCGATGCAGTCAATCGTTCGGTGCTAATGGACGGCACTGTGACTCGTTTGGAATGTTCATCCCGAATATTGATTGTGAAACTGCAAGGTAAAAGTATACCTGATTAATGATGTCTAAATAAATGTAAATACATGTTGTAATAATATGAAATAATATTAACATACGATAGTACTATGACCAAAACAACGAGACCTCTCTTGTTATTCAAACCTGGCAAGGTTTCACTATCACTACATAGTATAAAACGAAGTCGCTTTCCGCTGTCTGTCCCTATGTACGCTTAGATCTTTACTCTACGCAACGGATTTTGATGCGGTTTTATTTAATAGATAGAGTGATTCAAGAGGAAGGTTTGTATGTATAATAATATATGCAGTGATACGTCGAGGTGGACTAAACACACATCTTACGAAATTCTTCCTCCAAAGGGAATTGCGGGGGCGGACGCGGGACGAAGTCGCGGGTAAAAGCTAGTTAAGAATAAAACATGCATTAATTCACGCGATTTTACTATATTATTACGTCTCAAATATACCACAGAACAGTAATTGTGCAAACATTGCTACAGAGATTGAGTGAAAATCTGGAGCAGTAACAATTCCATTACATTTTTCAAACTTACCAAATACAAAAAAGAAATGCTAATGATTCTAATATTATTATGTCACTTAAATGATATATCTTGCATTTGACTTATCGTGTTGTGTGAATGACAAAAAGGTGGGAAACGCAGGAGAAAAATATGACGAGTATAGGTTATTTTTAGGCTGTGATTAAAATTATAAGCCATTACGCGCGCAGTGTCGAAACTTCTGTTTATCGTAATCGAAAGCGTACCGTCTACGACACACAGCCTACATAATATACATACGTATTATACGATATGTTTTGACGTAAATGACGTTTGCTGACGCAGTTTTGTTTTATACATACATAACGTCACGCCAGGTCCCTAACGGGGTAGGCAGAAAGCACCGAGTGCCAAATATCTCTGTCCTTGCAAACCTGACGCG
>DWDX01002399.1:0-15342 GCA_018245675.1 Agara michaeli
CCAACCCGGGATTTGAACCCAGGACCTCCCGATCGGCAGTCGCGCTAGCAACCGCCCGACCAACGAGGCAGTCTAATTATTATTTCATGAAATAATAATCAAGAATTGATTATTATTTCATGAAATCACTACATATCATAAGTTCTTAGGAAACAGTAGCCTCACACCGCTTTTACCGCTGGGACTTTTGTATGGAGAGTATTTCTGGGGAGTTTTCCTCGGCGATCGTCTAGAAGACACATCTTCTTGCATGGGGGATACAAACGAACCATCCTTTCTCGGTGACAAATTATGATTAACTTTCGACGGTGACAAATGTTGACTAATCCTTGGCGATAACAATTGCACATTATTCTTTTTCGCTGGTATATGTAAAACAACTTTCATTGATGACCTATGTTGAGTATCTGACGACAAACTGTGACTATTCTTTCTCGGTGATAACTGTTGACTATTCTTTCTTGGCGACAATCGTTGACTAAATTTCGCTGTTGACATTTTGCTACTATCCTTTCTAGGCGACAATTGTCTTGTACTCTTTCTAGGTGACATAAGCTGATCAGTTTTACTACTCCTCCTGGGAGACAAAGACCTATCTTCGTCCACGTTCTCATTCTCGGTTTCCTGCTTCTTATTCTTTTCCTGCTTCTGCAATTCGCCTAACTCCCTGTATGCCGTTTCCAAAATTCTCCTCTTCCAATCCTCGTATGACTCTGTTGGAGGTGCACACGACTCCGTCTTGGAACCGTTGTCACCTTCTGCGATGACCGGTTCATCTGCAGTGGAGAAAGAATATTGTGTAATTTGTTTACAAGTAACAACTATGGGGATGATATATAAAAACATATTTATATTACAAGCTACACTGTAGACTAGTTTTTAAAACAGAATATCGACTAGATCCAGGTGTGAACAACGTGATTATCACACAACGATATCGACATGCTTAAGGTACTTCAGAATGTCAAAGATAGGCACGAATCTAATAAAGAAAGTTATACCGGAACAAAGGGATCGCATTTACGTAACATCACGCCTGTAATCCCCTAAGGGGTAGACATAGGAGTGTAATACACCCCCACATTTCACCAGTTATCTAAGGTAATAATGACCTGAGAACCTATGGTAATAATGACCTAAGAACTTTACAAAAAATGTTTGGTACTCACCAATAGCATCGGCAATTTTATGAGGTCGGCCTCGTTTCTTCCTGGCAGCTGCAAATTTTTCATCGACAAACTTCGACCAATCTGTCTCCAGTTTAGAAAACTGCGCTGGCTTTAGCCTAGATTTCTCAATCAACTTACTCTTCGATATTTTCACTTTGCTTATTCTGAAAACGACAAAGGACATTTTGTTTATATCACTAAATAAGCAACTATCTCTCTAAACTTTAGGCGTGGCATGAGAACCTGGTTACCTTATTAGTTCTCCATTAAATACACCGAGATTTGTAATATCTAAGAACAAACAGTAGGCCAGCATCAAAGACTTACCTTCCTCTTCTCATTCCGAGGCAAGACCTGTGTTCAACAGTGTAATGACTAAAATATTGCAGAGATTAAAAAGAAAGCTTATTGTGCCTGTTCAAAACACATATTGTTAAGACACCCAAGTTAAATGATTTAGATTAATGGAAATTCACGTAGTTACTGGCTGACATTGTTGCCAAATGGTGTTACACTTACAATTGATGGATACATAAGAGCTGCTGCTATAGCTATTTAAAATAACAGTTCATAAATATGATAATTTTACCTGCCAGCCTGATGCACAGCCATACAAACATATTGGGGGAGTTTCAAGTCGATTTTCTGAAATTATAGACAAATTATAAACGAATCAATGACGAAACTGACTCCAATGATCAGAGGTACAAGGTTGCTGCAATCGATAGCAACTTGTCTAAGGAAAGCAGCTCATGATGAAATACTTTAGATAAGTCAGTAACTGGTAGGGCTATCCCAAAATAATATACTCATGAACGAACCCGGGACATAATTAAATGTATACCATAGACACAAACAAAATGTTTCATAATAAAATACAATATTAATCCACTAACCATTTTAGCTTGTTTCTGATATTCCTGCAGGATATTTTCGGCCAGTTCCTGTATATTAGTGCACTGTAACATGATGCACAGCCCGGATACACCCAACTGGCCTCCGCTGATCTCCAGTAGATTCTCCAAAGTCTTCCGGCAGCTAGTGTATGTAGACACCTTCAGTCCCGAATACTTCATTGCTACTTTCTGAAAATGAAATACAAACAATTGTATGAAAAAATAACTGTATTCCGTAACAAGCAAAGAGGTTACAATGAGCAGCATCTTGATCTGATCTAATATATAAAATTTTCATGTCACAGTGTTTGTCACAAAAATCCCCTGAAACGGCTTGACCAATTCTTATGAATTTTTATATGTATATTCTGTAGGTCTGAGAATAGGATGTAAACGATTTTTCATACCCATAGATGATAAGGGTTGTCCACCCCAAGATTTTTTTTTGACAATTTTTTTATTCAATTTATTTTTTATGATTTGCCATTGAAAAATACATACAACTCTACATTTTCGCCTCTCTAGCTAGCACCCACCCCTATTTTTTAATAGCGATATTAGTACTTTAATAATTTTCTACCCTCAACGGTCCGTAATGTAAGCATCCTAGAAAATTTAAACTCTGCCCAAAGTCGGCATTCCACACGGACAATGTTGTGAGCAATAGCTAATAAATATATAACATTAAAACTTACAGTATCGAATTCCACACCAAGTGCACAGGCGGCAAGATCCAGACAAATGACTACTTTACTCGTGTCTGTCATGTTGCTGCCCGTTGTGGACTTGGTTTGCAGAAGCCTCTCAAACTCGGCTGCTTTCCTGTAATCACAATTGTGATGCCATTGCGTCAAATACTTTCATTATGTAGTAAAGGTATGAAATAAGTAGAGCCCTTGTACAGCTTGTCTATGTACATGTTTCTATATCGTCAATATGTGTACGTAAATAGAAAAAGGGGATGGAAAAAAGGGGATAGATAATCCACTGTTTAGGTAAAAACAAAATGGGTTCGGTCAGTGCAGACTTATATTTGTTTCTGTTTTGTTTTACTAATATTTATTTTATCATCCATCCTAAATACTAACTTTCTACAAGGGACTCCTGGATATGGATGACTGCTGCGAAATACAAAAGTATTCGACTTGCAAAAGTTATAAACATGTATAATAAAAGTTTATAGATTCTTCGAAAAAAAATTAAAACTAACCAAATTTCATAAACACGAAGAAATAGGGAATTTAAAATTGTGCAAGATATATTTATGTTAAACCAACGCATAAACTAAAATTACCAGAATTAATAGAACCAAGAGGACTCCTAACAGATGCATTGCTCTAGAAGACACATTCAGGTGGTCGGATAATAGCACTTTGTTTACAGATTAACTCTTAAATGCCCAATTGTAAAATTAGATAAAGACAATCAAAAAAGAAAAATTTTTATGTGGATAGAACCACCATTTATTTATAATTAATTATAATAATCCCAACATGAGGAAAGTAGTGATAAAATCAAACTCAATAATATTATTATTGTTTTTAATGGTTCCAAATTTACACCATTTTTCTTCTCTCTGATCTTCAATTCTTTTTTACAGTCACTTTTTTATTGCATTCGAAATTTGTAATTTAAATAAGAATTCATTCCAGCCAGTTAAAACTAAAAAGAGTTTTCTTTATTTCAATATTAAAAATAATAATAATAATAAAACGCCACACTAAGATAATTAAGAAAGTTTAGAATAGCATAGAAAATGTATGGTGATTTCTCATCATATTATGTTTTTTTATTTTGTTTCTGCAGAAATTGTTATAAAAATGGGAGATGTGGAAATTGTGGAAGCATCATCGATTGATGTTGACGTAGACGGTGACATAGCAATATTTTTTATATTTGCAATCAAACCTCTTTATATAAATAAATACAAAATAATTTTTATAAAATTACATAGCTATATTTGATAAAGTACTGTTTAATCATATTTTAATACAGCGTATGGATATAAAATAAAAATTATCTAAAAGTTACCTAACAACTTTTATGTACATTTTTTACTTTTAATATGTTTCACTGCATTTACACCATGAATACAGTCCAAAAAAAATTAGAAAGACATTTCTAAACAGTTCCGATGGATGTCGCTACTTTTTTATGGGTTGGACACCAAATAGTCAAATTTGACAGATATGCGACATTTGCCGTGGAGTGAATGACCAGTTCGTGACGAAATAAGTGAAATCAATTTGTGCTGTAGAATTTTATATTCGTGTGAGTTACCGCCGAAGACGAATTGCCGCACCGGTAAGTTCTGAAATACGGCTCGTCAGAGAGCGGCGGTAATCGGTGTACCGTATTTAGTCCGAGTGACGTGATTGTTTACTACAGTGGCAACGCCTCTCGTTGTCCCACAGTCTCTCGTGTGCAGTCTCCCAGCTCTCATGTGTTAGTGCAATATCTACGGTTTTTCTGTAGACGCGGGCTCTCTTTTCGTGTGTACAGTTGGTTGATTTATCAGATTCGGTTAAGACGACTGCCCTCTGAGTCACGTCGCCGATTCATTTTCCTTGAATTTCCTTCCGATTTGTAGCGAATGTTTAGTATTCGTGATACGCAGTGGCCCGATCACGCTTAGACTCGATTTCATTTTGGTTTTATTGCCTGACGGAATATCGGTTCCATAGCTACTCGTTAGCCGTTAGTATATTATGGGACTGCCCGGGTGGTCGCGTGGCTCCTGCGTCCAGGAGCCTCTGTCGAACGCCCAGTGATGTTTTCAGTACTAGCTTACCAGCTCTCCACTAAATTTCTAGAAGAACAAAAGGTAAGAGGTGTGATGATTATAGCTTCAAATTCCAATCGTTTTATTAATTATAAGGTATATGTCATACATTTTAAATTGCAGTAACTATTGTTTTCTATATTGATTCATCCATGAATGAGTAATAGAAATGGAATAGAAAAATGTATGAAGCTGAAAGAGACTTTCATGTGGCAATATTTAATGTAGCATCATGAAATAGTACAGATCTGACTAATTAGGATAGTCTGATGGTTATTCTTTCTCAGGTAATCACAATTAAATTTAATTATTAACAGTATTATGGTGTTTACTCACTTTAATACCTACTTATTGAATTATTCAATGTAGGAGTAATATTTTTCCTCTGGCATGTCGTATTATAGTCCACAAGAGACAGGATATCCAATAATAATGCAAAATAAGTTGCTCAACGTAAATTTGCATGATGGGTATTTGGGCGTGATTGGCATTTGATGGGTAGTAGGTGCTTGCCAGACTGTAGACAAGGCCATTTTTCATTACTACAATGCTTAATGCCAGTAAACTTGAATATGTTCATAAAACATAGATAGCAATACATTCTATTTTGTACAATAATTTATATGAAAAACTCAGATCATTAGACAATTATCCTGCTGTTTAAAAAGTTGTTTGATGTTTAATAACATTTATTCCTTCCATTTTTTAATGTCTGATAACATTTATTCTAATTTCCAAATTGAATTAGGAACTGTGGTATTCAGATTGATGTCTTCACTCCTTTGTCTCCTACTCGCCCTTTCAAGGTGATGGTAATTAGTCCTATAATATATTTATTTGCATCATGTATTGTCCTGTTTCATGTTTTGGTTTTGATATTACTACTTTTTATGTGCCTGGTAATGAATATTTGATTATATTTATATAGATATCTTTTGAGAGTAATTTGTATTGGTACCGAGTTTAGTAACTGCCAAAATAGTTTCCTCTATACAATTGATAAACAATACACGTTTTGTTCCATCTGATAGATCCTACATGATGACTAATATGAAAAATACTACATACATATGGTTAACAAACATACACATGTACCTAATATACAAAAATACTTAACATATAGACCTTCACTTGGCTACAGATGTAGAAAGGCATTTCAAACAAACTATAAAGCAGCTCTGCACTCCATTATTCAGTTTGTTCACACGAGAGTGCATTGTCTCTTCAGTTTCTATTTCTCACTGACTCGTCTGGAAAATCATTTCTCTTTTATTGGCCCGTTGCATGGGCGCGCGCCGGGCGACCGGCGACGTTTAATGTCGAGAACGAGACTACTCGTGCCAATTGAACATTAATTAATTGCAATAATATTTTAATACTTTTACAGAAATACTTTGAATAGATTGTGTCCTCATTGTTATCCTTAATTGAATAATTTAATGATTCAATTGACTAAGTAACAATTAAATTTGTTTAGAACAAAACATTCACTGTCTTCGTCCATCGAAAGTGAAATAATTTGAAAATACCAATTTGACTTGACTGTGTTATTAAGTGGTTATTTATGGGTACGATTACAGTCTCAGTAGCTGTTAATGTAGCTCGGCCGAAAACCGCGTGAACCTCCTGTACTTTTCTTTGTAGTGGTGACTGGTGCGTCGCGACTTTAGCGCGGCCTATGGACCGCTACGACCGCGGGTGCCGCGTTAATTTCCACAGTTTTTCTTGCTACAACCAGTACTGGTCCGTCGTCGATCGCTCAATCTCCGTTTTTCCCATCGCCGGCGCGCCGCACGCCGCACGCCGCACGCCGCACGCCGCACGCCGCACGCCGCACGCCGCACGCCGACACGCGATCCGATAATTACCCATCTTCAAATGAGGTGGTAATTATAATAATTCTTGGAATCAGTTTCGATCGGGTGCTTGTCGTGACACGTTAGTAACTTCATTAAGTAGTAGTTTTTAATTTTTTTCGTCACAATTAGATTACAAATGAAAAAAAAAGTCGGCGTAAAGTAGAGGGGAAACGTAGATAACACTGCTACCGTCGACGCGGACGTATTTAACCTCCGTGTAGTCATTTATTTCAGTGTCGGCAACCTGCATAACTATTTATGTACTTCTATTATATAAAAGTAGAAAGAAAACATATTAATTGAACTGCTCATGCTATTGTACATAACATTACCTGTTTGTTATAATTTAGTATGTTATTAGTGTTACATTATACCAAATTTATTTTCCGTTATTGAATAAATGTCTGAAATTGTTGAATACCAATAGCCAGCCTTATCGGTCGAGGCTATACGTGTTCATATAATTTATTTAACAAAGATATAAACTAGATTCGTTTAGCCGTTTGATAATCGACGCCGATGTCAATAAAACGGTCACTAAGTTTTCTCCGCACCGTCGCTTCTCATCGGCGAACACGACGACTGATAGAAGAAAATTAGTGAAATGCTGTCTGCATCGAAACGCATGAAATTACCTTTTGCAGTCACACAATTGTCGAATGGAATCTTAATCCGTTATGGAATCTTAATGTATTGTGGATTAAATGTATTTAAGCGGCGTTAAATTTATCAGATATAGTAGGTCATAGCGGCCGTCTTTTGCGGAGATAATATTTTATGTGTGTTGTATTAACGGCGATGAGTCTTTAAATGTTTACTTGACAAACAATGTAGCGGTAGCGGAGCGGTGCAAGTGATCGATGCGGCAGGCGGGTAAAGCGGACATCGGCACCTCCGGTCGCCGGATCGCCGGATCGCGGATTAAAATATAAAAATCCAATCCGTTTTAATCGTTATGAGGCAGATACGTACACTAAATGAATGAACGTCATATGTACATTTTTATAGTTATCACTCGTAGGCTCGTGCGCCTCGGCGCTCGCCGTCGGTATATAAAAATACCCTGAATATTTACAGACGTATAGACAATGAGCAGGAGGTAGGTAGTCGTTTGAACTTGTGCATTTAATGGGCAGATAATATCAGTTAATGAAGGCCGTTAAAGGACAACATTAATTGAGCGTGTCAGGGCGGCGCTCGAGTTACAGGCAGAAGGCCGAAGAGCTGTGCATGATCTGCACGCTGTTTAATTGTTAATATTAAAATAACAACTTTTTACTAAATGCATACTAAACGGTACATATAGCAAAATTACATTTTTTACAATTTTCGTCTGTCCCCCTGTTCGTTCCGGCTAATCTCTGGAACGGCTTGACCGATTGTGATAGGACTTTCACTAGCAGATAGCTGATATAATAAGGAGTAACGTAGACTTCTTTTGTTTTAGAATTACTATATGAAATAACGCGGACGATGTCGCGGGTACAGCTAGTAGTATAATAAGAAAAACGATGCAATCTCCTCAATAGGCCTTATGAGTAGGTACTTTTACTCAGGACACGTTTGTCCTCACTGGAGTCGTATTATACAAGTTCCACTTTAAGTTGTGGACTGGGTTGGCAGCAATCTAACAAAATAATAACGCAAATAACTTTCCCTAACGTAACAATACACGAGATACATTAAGGAGGAGCGAGCGTTTTTCCTCCGGCTCCTCCAATCGGTCATCGCCTTTCTTGGTTGTATAAAATTTATGGAAACTACAAATTGTATCAATGGGATTTTCACGTTAAGCGCTTGTATTGTAGCTTATTGCGAAATAAAAGATTTAAGTTTAAATGAGTCAAATTCTTGAAGCACAAAGGCCATTTAATGTCGCGCCGATTGGTCATTTCATTGATAAAATCAGCGTCAAGCGCTTTGTAGCAAACGCGGACGAAAAGTGACTTAACAAATAACATCACATGGAACTCACGATAAAACAAAGTATTTGAACATTCGCCGCGTCTGTCAACTTGTGACCTCGTTTTTTTAAGCGTTCGGTTTTATATTTGTTATATCGAAAGTGAAAACGTAGCTAGTACCGTATTGGACTTGTGAAAAGCTATGCTAAATTTGAGCGAGGAAGGGGGTATTTTATACGCACACGAATTCCCACTAGTAGAATCAATCGATTCACAAAAAAAGGACAGTTTAAAATAAGATCGTTTGATTTCTTTCCGTTTCAATTTATCCGCGGTAGGATGAGTGGCCGGTGCGTAATGAAACCCAATTATGTAGTTCGGCCTTAATTTCATTTTTTTATATCCAAATATGTCCACGAGAGTAGTTTCGTTTTTTAACGACCATCAGTACTGAGCGGCACGCCCCCCTGAATGTCGGGAAACGTACGACGTTATGACGTATCCGTAAACGTACCGCCGGCTCAGCTACGCAAAATAACAATGTAGCAGTCACTTCGCCGACTGTGAGTCACGCGACATCAGAGAATAGTACGATACCGAACGACAGATGTCAAACAATAAGTGCAGTCGTAAATACAAATTAACCGATTTCCCATTGTATTTTCACCCGACGACTCACGTTCGCGAGCCGAAGGCTGCAGTCCAAGGCTACCGATAACGTTCGAGTCGCGTTGTCAGAGTTTTATTAACCGATTTGCATATTTATAGTGGGAACATAAGGAACATAATATTGTCATTTTTCGATTAAATAACTTCCATTAAAAAGAAGTTTTATTCGTTACGTTAGAATCTACTGAACATTGTTCTGTATTCAAATCGCTGCAATGTAGAGTCGTCGTGGTTAGCAATCGACACCGGCTACGCGTGTGAACGAAGCGCTCAGTGAAGTAATGTAACGAAACACGGACTGCTCGGATCTTTCTTCGAGCTTTTCGTCAATCGTCACAACCACTTCATCTTATTTTTAAGGTGACACTAAAACGGTGTAACGAAATTGTAAATTCATAATTATCTAATTGATCGAAAGCAACAGAGGCGTGAGGCGAGCGACCCGGCAGATTTGGAAAGCGAAGCCGATGTAGTGCTATCGGGTGTTAGACAACCGATTGAAAGTCGATTCGTCCGCTAATTACATAAATTAGTCGCACAGCGAGCGACATTCCTATAGACACTTATAATTTTACTGTATTAATTAATTAAACACACAATATTTTGCGTCGGTTGTATTTCTCGGCGCCAAGATTTGATTTTTTGAGAATGAAGAGAAGTGAAACGACTGCGATGTTAATAAGTATCGTGTAGATAAACGTATAATCCAAATATGCCTTATATATCAAACGACTCCCTCGAACTACCCGAACACTACTATACAGTTCGATAGTATGCGCGCGTAACGCGTGCGCGCTGCCAACGGGTTACCTTCTCGGTATTCAGGGCACGCGTCTTTTTAATCCCTCGGGGGCAGCGGTCTCCGGATAGTTGACGAGTTTCACGACGATGATAGCGTCTTCTTCTCATACTTCTTCCAGGCTTCTTAAGTTTACGACGAAAAGGAAATACAGGTCGCGGGCTGCGTGCGTTACGTTTCACCTTTTTAATAAACCTCTCGAACGAAGTTGTCGTACTACGTATAAATTTTCCGCTGATTTTAGCGGAACAACGATAAATAGACCTTAACATAAGTATGGGCTTCTGGAACCCAAAGTTTCGTCGTCGTTCACGCACTAGCAGTACTATTGCCGGTTAGAGTCAAACTGAAATCCAACAGATATCAATATAAGGTGATCTGAAAGCATCTTTGACATCAAAAATAATAATTTGTTTTATAAAAAAGTGCAATTTTCAAGGTACAAGGTAAAAAATTACGATCAATCGTAACGTTCTATGTTCTGTTGATAAGAATGTGTTTATAAGAGTTACCGAAAGAATTATTACGTATGAGTGTGGTATTGGAACGGGAGTGGACCGAGGGCTACCTCTGATAAAACTGAAGTCATTTATAACCTTTTAATTTGTATTAAAATCAAAATCATGTCTTGTTCACTATTTTCATTGAAGCTGCTTGTTGTAGCATTGCATTGATGCACACGTGGCTAGGTTCCTAGAACCTCTTCATTGCTTTGAGCGAATAAATAGGTATCAAAATAGATAGTATATGCGGAAAACGTGTCGACTAACAAATACTCCAGTAGTAAAACAATCGCGTACCGCCGAGAGCTTTATTACATAACGTATTAAGGATCGTAAATTGCGAAACAGCTGCTGGAGTTATCAGCTTTGATCATAATGGAATTTTGTTTCTTTGTTGTCAGCAATGAGCAACTAAAATGGGCGCACACTGAACGCAGTTTGCTGTCGCTTGTTCACTGGTAACAACCAACGTTAATTGTCACAAAGTTAACAAAAGATATTTGCCGTTTTTTAAATAAAAATACACATTTAAAGAGCTGAGGTCGGTTTCGGTGATTTGAAGTTGCTCTTATTTAGTCCGTAAGTATTTTTACTTGAAAAATTCTATCGGCTTTGGTCTTGTTTTGCCTTTCAGCAATGTCCCTTTCGACGCGTTTATACTTCTAGTTTTCATAACTACTCGCTAGCTACATTGCAATATTTTTTACAATTTCATCAGTATCATAACACGTAACTGGTGAATTGTGGGGGTGTACTACACTCCTCTGCCTACCCCTTAGGGGATTACAGGCGTGATGTTACGTTCATCAGTATCATCAGTGTCATTTTCGTTATGGATCTTTACTTCACACGAATCTAGTAAAAACACTCATTAAACGAATGTCTCATCTCATGTCAGCTTGTGATGAGTTTTTTCAACATTGTCTCTTACTAGATCTAGTCCGTGTCGATATAAAGCTCCCGTTGCTCGTATATTTCCATGTCAGTGGACCAGCGGAATGGTGTTAATGTGCTTTACATGTGAACACGGACCATTGTCTCGAGAGCGTGCGTCGGCGCCATTGTGCTGTGCCTAGCGCCACCGTTCAGTGATCTCTCCTGTACACATGTTCACCTATTGACTCTACACTATGTGCCGCATTTTCTTCGTTGCTCTTACGGTTTCAAAAGGTGACAATACGACATATTCGCTTTGGGAGGAAACTCGAATGCCCCGAGTGGGTACTCATATGATGACCCTAGTTCATTATGAGCGCTCATATCGCTGCATCGATGTTCTCGTGATATCTTTTATCTGGACTTTAGTGCGTTTTGTAATCTTAATTAACTTTAGTTACATAATTGTACCGTGCACTATAATAATTTTTCATTAGCATTTTCTCACGACAATTTGATTTTCATTTTATTTTTCCTTCGTCGATACGTACTGTGTTGTCAACCGAGACAAAGTTTCATTGCTCTGCATGGTGCAGTGCATGGGCCTGGTACTTATCGAGATAATGACGACTCGCATAGAGACGTCCCTACGTTCGTATAGAGTAGAGGTTAATTTCCCACTAGCCGAGCATGGTCTAATAAATAAATGTAACATACAATCTTAAAACAGTAGGCCGTTCCACCCACTCGCTTCCTTATTAGTGGTCCTCTGAGTTCATGTGACTACTTGCAATTTTTAGAGCAGATTTTAAGCCGAACTAGTATAAACCGCTTTGACTTTGATTGTAGTCAAGTGTTTATTTTTGCTAAAATGAAAGCAGTCTTTGGTGACCAGATTATGGCTTTTCTGCGCAAATAACGTGAATATACATTGTTAGTAATCGTAATATATATGATCAATTCTAATTCAGAAGTTCCGTGAAAGCGTGAAGTACTTTGCTCAGCTCAATGGTGCTAGCGATGTGCAAATGTGACAACGAAGCGTTCGGTCCAGCCGTACATGGGGTGTCGATGATGTGTTCCAGCGCACCCGCCTGCTGCCGCGCCCCGAGATGTCGAAGAAGCCGGCGGCGCAGCCCACGCTGCACAAGGTGATCATGGTGGGATCGGGCGGCGTGGGCAAGTCTGCGCTCACGCTGCAGTTCATGTACGACGAGTTCGTCGAAGACTACGAGCCCACCAAGGCGGATAGCTATCGGAAAAAGGTAGGAAGAATCGTTCGTAGTGCTGTCGATGTAACGATCTGTAGCGCTGACCGCTACGAAATTTCTTAGTTTCTACACAGTAAAGTACTATAAAGTAATACATAACAGTTTCTATACATTTTTTATGTCTCGCCAGTAGCGAGTTAACGAGCACGTCGCCTGCTTTACGACGGGGTTTAAGTACATAAACTTTGGGCGTGGACTTGCGGAACACAGTATCAGTAGTTATTGCCATTTTATTTGTCACGGAAATACTTTTGAAATATCATTTTTGTCGTAATCAATACATAAAAAAAAGTTAACGTATGACATGCTCGGCTTCCAATTCGATTTCATCGCAGTGCAATTGTAACAGTCGCTAGAAAATAAAGAATCTTCGAATATTGAAGAGCACGACGCCCATACGTCGCATCGGCGAGCGATCGACGCGCAAAATGACAATGTTTGGGAAAAACCGAAGCAGGTGCACCTTCCTTTTTTTTCTGAAAGGACACCCGTTTTCAAAGTCGCAGAATTATGAAGTCTGATTATGTTGACGATTCGTTGTGTCGCGACGTACTCGCTCGGCTGTAAATTGAACCTCTCACAATCCTGTGTAATTTTTACGCACCTCAATTTACGCAATGTGGCTTTTATTCCCAACGATACGAGTTTTTATAGAAAGCGTTGTTTGTATGTTCACATAAGTATAATGATCATAGTCATATATCGTAGTTTGGGTTATTGCATGTATATTGTAACGAGCACGTCGTAATGTCCAGGTGGTTCTGGACGGCGAGGAGGTGCAGATCGACATCCTGGACACGGCCGGCCAGGAGGACTACGCCGCGATCCGCGACAACTACTTTCGCTCGGGCGAGGGCTTCCTCTGCGTCTTCTCCATCACCGAGCCCGAGAGTTTCGACGCAACGCAAGAGTTCCGGTAATACATTTTACGAGCGACAGAAGCGCGACAGACCCTTAACTGCTGTGAAATTGTAGATAAAAGTTATAAACGCAAACGTGCGCGTTACGTATACCCGGTTGTCGTGCAGGGAACAGATCCTGCGCGTGAAGAACGACGAGAACATCCCGTTCCTGCTGGTGGGCAACAAGTCGGACCTGGCCGACAAGCGGCGCGTGCCGCTGGACGCGTGCCGCGAGCGCGCCGCCAGCTGGCAGGTGCCGTACGTCGAGACCTCCGCCAAGACGCGCGACAACGTCGACAAGGTACGGCGCGCCCCTCACACCTCTCTCTGTACGCGCAGACGTCCATCGGCTCTCCGGCTACGGCATCGCGGGCTCCACCTAGTCTGAGATCGCACGCCGATCTAATTATATTATTATTGTTGTTATACGAGTACCATATTTCCGACTCGAATTGAAAGACATCAATCATAGTATCGAAGTCGATAACGTCGGCGGTGTCGTCTCCGAGTTACGAGGTCGAGGTCCGTTCACCGTCGAATAGCTCTTAATATTATATACTCTCGCAATCTTCGTAACGCTTCAATCTTTGTTCCCGTGATTCTTGCACACTTCGATGTCTCATCTACATTTATTATAACTAATACTCGACCGCAAGGTATACTTACGTACTGAAACATTAATACGCACAGTCAGTGTTACTATGTAGGACAAAGTATAAAATATTAACCTTCTTTTTAGAAGTCTTAACAAAGTTTCTGTTAATATTCCACCGAGGCTGCGTGCTTGTGCACCGTAATGCTTGCCTGCGTCCGCTTAGTTATGGCCTATAAAGCGACGGAGCACGAGGTTCTTCCTATCGCACACGGGACGGACGGTCGGGGGGCTCCGGGGGCCCGCCGTCTGTACGTCGGGTTACATTTATAAAAGAATATGTAATAAGGGCAATATAATTGTAAAATGTCTGTTGAGTGGTATTTGGTGGCTTTGTCGCACGAGGTGTCGGTGGGTGTCGGTGGGTGTCGGACGGTGGGTGCGTGCGAATGTCGTGCTTGTCCCGTGGTGTGGCTGATCCGCCGTCTCGCCCGCAGGTGTTCTTTGACCTGATGCGCGAGATCCGCTCGCGCAAGTCCGACGACAGTCGCGCGACCAACGGCGACGTCAAGGGCAAGAAGCGCAGGAGAATCAAGTGCGCCATACTGTAGGCGGCCCGCCCCCGCGCCCGCTCCGCGCCGGCCCCGCGCCCGGCCCGCGCCCGACGGCCCGCGGCGCGCCTCGCTACCGCCGTACACTAAGCACCAAGCCTATGTAAATTGTACTATGATATTCGCCCACTTCGGTGCTGGTATTTTATTGAATACTGTTCCTAATGAAGTAGCAATTAGAGTTCATTATTCAGCGGAGCGAACATTCTCTTGAAGGTGACGAACAAGTCGAGTGGCGACGAGTAGCGGTTCGTAGCGAACGGAATTCCTTCAACGAGTCGTTCGTTATTATCAGACGCCGGTACGCTCACTCGTATTATACGGCACCGCGCGAGACCCAAAGGACGGGCGATACGAATCCGATTATGATATTTTAATAATTAACGTGGCTCGCGTTGCGAGTGAATATACGCTGGACGGTAAACGATCGATCCGTGGAGTCTCGACGACGGCGTCAGTCGTGGGACAGTCGAGACAGGAACCTCATTCGGTTAGTGGCACGTGGTGGC